>JAPKLY010001585.1:0-24758 GCA_026898435.1 Prunella vulgaris
TGAAATAGTGATATAAATTCAAGAAAAAAAATCAAGACCTAAAATATCAAATCCATCGCTCGATCGTAAAATGCCAAAATCTATCACATATATAATATACCTAAAACTTTACACCCATCATTTGAATACCACAATATCCACCACTTAAACATCCATCAATTAAACATGAAACACAAAATCCATTACTTAAACATAAACGAAAAAAATAACACTAAATCAATAAAAAAAAAGATATTCATCACAACGAATTCATATCAGCATGTCTTCCTCTACACCTACCTTTTCCCTTACTACTCATGCTAGTACATCTTTCTTTACCTCATCCACTCCCTTCACGTGACGATGACCCTGCATGTTGTGTTTCACTAAGAATGGATATGGTTTATTATATTACCTGAATTTCCTCATCTAGAGTCAATGTGTCAGACTTCCATTTCTCCACCAGACTTTAGAAGTCAAATTTTGCTGCTTCAATTTTATCTCATGGTTCACTTGTGCGTAAAGACTCAAGGGGATAAAGCTTGATGATGGCATGATTTGACACACGCGGGTGGTAGTTCTTGTGGAACCAAGTCATGTAACCGTCTAACACAATCCCAACCATGCTTGACAACATCACCAAGTCTCTCCTGGGTAAGTACGTGTATATATATCCCACATTTCAAAGTACTCGGCCAAAATTCCCCAAACTATCTTTGCCCTTTTGGAACGTGCAAGACCTCTCTTAGCACGAGTAATAAGAGGTTTTGTTGGTCGCAAATAAACAATAACAGGTGTATGGGGGGAATACACTTGTAAGTACAAATTTTTGAAAATATAGTTTTAACAACAGAATTAAGAACATAGACTATTTGCTTAAAGTATCAGTGGACTTGAAGAGTCCCCTGATAGGTGGCATGTATATTTGATCAGAGTTTAGTTTATGCAGCGGATTAATTCAACACCTTTTCAAAGTTTAAACAACACACACAAAAGAATAAAGCAATAAAGACACAGGGGATTTATAGTGGTTCGGAGTTGAACTCTCCTACATCCATTTTTCCTGATTTAACAGGAGAATTCCTTAACCTCAGGAATTTCTTGTTTTAAAGTGCCAAGGTGCACTGATCAAGAACAACTTCTCTTGATCTCTAGGATTTTCACTAAGTCCTAGTCCTCTCTAGATTTCAGAGTGAGACACTACTCAGCTTACTTTCTTTCAACTCACAGCCTTGAACCTATTTCAGTTAAGGGCTTGAGTTCTCCAACTAAGGTTGAGATAACCCTTTACAATGATGAGCAGTATCTAGGTTGGGTTATCTCAGTAATCTTCTAAGGATATTACAGTGTAAGCCTAATTACAGAGTTGAGCTCTAAACAATGTAAGCACTTGAGAAACTAGAGTGATTTCTAGTGCTTGAGAATGTGATGAACTTTGGAGAGCTTTTAGATTTTCAGATGAGCTTAATAGTTTCCCGTACTTAGCTTCTTCTTCAACTTCTGTATTTATAGACTTAATTTGAAAGACTATCCGTTGGTGAGATAGTTTCAAATTAAGCTATTTTGGTATTCCAACGTTCTACAAAATCTTTCTCAGATTTGGGAATGGTCAAATATGTCAAACGTAGTAGCTCAACGTTCTTCAAGATCTTCTTCAGATTTTGGATAGTCAACTCTTAAGCATTAATGGTTGAAAGCTCATTAAATACCTGCTTAGAGTTAATGCAGCTGCCTTTGAAAACTGTGTCATCTTAGGTTGTTGGTTGCTTCTCATTGGTCTGACTTAATCGTTCTTCAGTCCAGTCAAAACAGTTATATTGAAGTCTTCTGTCTTTTCATCAGGTGACTTAGAACATTCCATTTGTTGCATTTAACACTTCATTTAAGTGTTGCAACTACTCTCATTTAATACTGAAGTGTATTAAATGCATCAGGCTTGTCCTTCAGGTGAGTTTGTCAGGTCACTTATACTCAGTCTCCTGAGGTGCCTTTCTTCAGAAGTGGGTGTATTTCCTAACTCTTAATCAGGCTAGTTCTATCTTAAGGTAGCCTGATTTTTACAACATAGAATTTTCAAACATTTTGATATAGCCTCCTAACAATTAGGCTATTTTTCTAAGCTTTACAATCCTTTATCTTTCTCAGGGGAGTCTTTGGGATTATATCAAAACATTTTATTAATCATTTCCCAACAGGTTTCTCTGGTATTGTCTGCACATATCCAAATTGCCTTAAGACTCATTCTGGCATGTACGACTCAATTATATCTCCACAGACAATGCACCAATGAAAATATGATACCTACTAAAATGGATAAAAATCCCGATATATAGAATATGGGGTCCAACTAAATTCACCATAGTATTCATGCTACCATGCAACAAGGATATTAGCCCATGGCTAATTGGAATTGGAAATCAACAATTAACAATCTAATTATCATGATTATTAACTAAAACAAGAGAATTAAAGGAAAACTTACCATATGTAGGGAAATTGAATACAATCTACAAACCTCCAAAATGCTAACTCTTGATCCAAAGCTTGAAAACATAAATCGAATCGTAGAATCTTAGCTAATAACGAGAATAAGCTAATGGAACAAACAGATTAAAGATCCAATGGACGGATCAAAAGTTATTGAAGAAAGAAGATTGAATCTAATTAAGAACCCACTAAGTAACTACCTAATTCTCTCTCTAAACTAATCTAAGAACTTGGAATTATGAAGATTATGATGAAAGATCTGATACTTGAGGTATTTATAGTGCCCCAAATGCTTGGTCCAATTTGTCCTTCATTAAACGCGCGAATATTGCCCTTAATTAGAATGGTGGAAATCCGCAAAGCCGCTCGGACGCACCCTTGCTGGAGCTCGGACGTGGTTATAGTGGTAAGGCTGAGCGGCTCTACCCTTGTGATCGAGCGGCCGACTTATGGCTGTACAGGTGAAATCCGCTCGGACGCCCTAAGGCCGCCGCTCGGGCGCTGAACTACGGGCGTACAGTCGTAGTGTAATTGCAACGTCCGATTTTCGACTTTTTCATATTCGATCCCATGGCTCATCCAAGCTTCCCAGGGTCTTCAATTGAGTATAAGAAACATCTCCATGAGCTCGGATTCCATCATCCCCTTTCCTATAATCGGGAATTCCTCATTTTTGCTCGTTTTCACCTATAAAACTCACTTTCTTGCCAACAAAGGGTCAATAGCACAGTTCATAGCAAATTAGGGTCAACTATGAATATAATCTCATCAAAACCATATAGAAATGGATGCTAAATGATGCAATTATGACCCTAATCACACCCCCAAATTAGATTGTTGCTCGGCCTCGAGCAACGAAGTGATAATATAGGGGAATAATTGTATCAATGAAGCATCAAGCACAAGTCAAATGCCATGAAAGTATCACTCAATATCAAGCAAGTTTAGAATGTAATTGTTGATGGGCGACCCACTCGAGGTGAATCAGAGAATCAGGAGGTCGCCCCGAGCTCGCCCCATATCCTCGTGAAGACCTCGCCGAGGTTCATCATCGCACAACACTCGTAGGCCATGCAAGGCGTTAGAGCTCGCCCCAGAGCTCGCCCAAACCACCTAAGCCCGCCTCTGAGCTCGCCCATGAGCTCGCCTGTTAGTCAATAGGACCCCGATGGCGTGCTCTTTTTCCCTCCGTCCGATTTATCCACAAGGGTGGTTTACGGCGAGGTTTTTAATGAGACCCATCTAGTCTAAGGCATAGTAGTAGGACGAGGCGTGATAGGGGAAGTAGTGTGAGAGATCAAGACGAGGGTAAGGAACCCTCGTCAACACCGAAAGCCACATAGGCTCGTAAGGTGCCGTCTCACACTCACACACCTATAAATAAGACCTCTCTTGTAAGTATTAAGGACAATTCTCACATTTCACACTATCAATACAATCCTCATTACAATATTTCTCTCTCTAAACTCTCTACTCTCCCTCCCCAAGAACATAAAATCATAAGATTATTGTTTGGTAGAATTAATCCGTCGTGAAGCCACATAACAAACACGATTAGTAAATTCTATCAACAATTTGGCGCTAGAAGGAGGGTTGAATCTGAAAATTAAAAATTTTCAACAACAAAAGATTAGGGTTCGTTGAAGATTCAAAGATTTGAAGGTGTTCTTGATAAAACTCAAGAACACTTGAAGATACACATACATCTTCATCCCTTGAACGAAGAACCCAGATTTCCGGACAAAAACCTGAATTTTTGGATTTTACAAAATCTGCCCGGGATAACTTTTCAAACGCGCACGTGTACATGAATAAACCGAATTTCGGACAATTCGTCACACGCAAGGCTAGGTGAAAACTTGCCCAGCTCCACCTAAGCTGGACGACCACCACCCCGGCGACCTCCCTCCACCTCGGCGACCTTCAGCAAGCTACCCCCTCCGAAACCCAAGAATGGCTAACACTCAAGCCACCAAGGGACAGGCCTCCGCAGCTGCGGGAAGGTCTAAAGGGGGTGATTAAAACCTGGCCGAGGTGGAGACCTCGCGCCAGGTGGTGGAGACATCACAACTACCTCCCCAGAAGAGCACCGTAGCTCCGCGACCTCCGCGAGTTGCGGTGACCCATGAAGACTTGGCACCCGCCCTGAGGGACCTGGCCAGCAACCCTGACGTGCTCCAACGCACCATTGCGACTCTACAAAGGTTGCAGCAGAGGCAGAAGGACGAGCTCACCCTGGTACCCAGGCGAGCTCCAGCTGCCGATGCCCGGGAGCAGACCAGGCCCACCCAAGGAACCCAGACCAGGAGGGATTACAGCGTCCTCCCCACCGAGCAGGAGGCGAGTTCGGCACAAGCCCGCCAGCGTAGGGAGAGGACCTGTAAGGCCAAAATGGTGGTGGAGGATCCCGCTCCTTACACAGGAAGGGAGTCGGCCTACACCTGGGCACCTGGCACCCACCAATCACAAAGGAGAGAAGTCCTCCAAGGCCGCCTGGGCCTGAGATACGAGGAGAATGAGCGGACGGTGACCCCAGCTGCGTCTCACGGGGACTCCGACCAGCAGCCACGCAGATCAGCCCACGAAAGGCTGAGGAGGCCCGCCACTGACCGGCTAGGCCCCCACGGCGGACACCAATTCCAGCCCGCCACTGAGAGGTCACCCCAGAGTGAGGCACCTCGGGGACGTGCGTCCGCAAGACGTACGACCTTTGAGCAGCCTCCGCCAGAGGTGACCCAGGATGACGAGCTGGCCTCACTGAAAAAGGCCGTTGAAATGCTACAAGCACAAGTAGCAGCCAAGTCGGGCGGACCTGACGCCACGACTCTCCCCACATCTCCATTGGCACCTGCCATCCTCCGCGCACCGGTCCAGAAGAAAATCCAATTCCCGGTGATATCCGCGTACGAAGGCGAATCTGACCCGAAAGTCCACTTGTCCAAGTACGCAGACTTCATGATTTCGGTTGGCGCCACCGATTCCACCCAGTGCTGGAATTTCCCACTGACCCTAGGGGATCGAGCTCACCGCTGGTTCTCTTCACTCGCCACAGGGTCAATCTGCTCATTTGGCCAACTCTCACTGGAGTTCCTGGCCCACTTCTCTGGGTTCGGTTCCTACCTTACCCAGAAGCACCGACTCGCCACATTTATCAAGGCGAGAGCGAGAGCGACCAGCAATACCTGGAAAGGTTCGACAAAATCCTGCTGGAAGGCGAGCTGGTGAGTGAGGACACCAAGGTCGTCGCAGCGATGGCCGGACTCAGGAGAGGCACCGACCTCTGGAAGGAGATGCACCTCGCATGTCCCAACACTTACAGCGAGTTCCGTCACAAGGCGGGGGTGTTCGTGGCTATGCAGGAGGCACTACTGAAAGAAGTTGGTGCCCACGAAGAAAGGAAGCCCTACGGGAAGAAGTTCGGGGGTACCTACAAAGCTCCCCGGAACTTAAAAGCCTTTGACGAGGGAGACGAGCTCAAAGAAAAGCTCAACCAGGTCCTCACTGTCTCCGTTGACCACGTCTTCACTGACGTCAAAGGTAAGGCCATGCTGGAAGAGCCAAGGCGAATCCGTCAGGACCGCACGAAGCTCAACCCCAACAAATTATGTGCCTATCATCAGGCTATCGGCCACTTCACCAGCGAGTGCCGAGACCTCCTCAAGCAACTCTGGAAATTTTACGAGGATGGGAAGCTGGCCGAGTTCGTGAAGAAGGCCCCAGCTAAGAGACTGAGGTTTGAGAGGAGGGCCACCTCCGATGACGAGGAGGAGGAAGCAGACCAAACTGGTCCCCATAACAGGCGGAGGGCACCTCCCCAACCTCAGCAAAACATGGAGCCCACTCGGGAACTCTTGGTTCTCGAGGAGGAAATCGGAGCTGCTGGAGGTCTCCAAGACGGGGGATCCTCCATATCCAGGAGAAAAAAGAAGGCCGAAGTCCGGGCCATAAACCAAGTCCAGGAGAGCAGCTCCGGCCCCAGGTCCGTCTCGCAGCTTACTGACGAGCTGATGTTTTCCTCAACGGACCTGGAGGGGGTACTGATGCCCCACAATGACTCGTTGGTGATAACCGCCAACATCATGAACGTCCGAGTCCACAGGCTACTTGTGGACACTGGCGCATTCACAAACATTCTCCTCAAATCCACCTTGGATGCCTTAGGTGATTTTGAGTCGTATCTGGAACCTAGCAACGCTAGGATAGTGGGGTTCGGAGAGGCTGTAACCACCCCTAGGTAGTGTTAGGTTGAGCGTCCAGCTTGTATCGGCTGAGGATCCCGAAAGAAGACTGACTAGGCTCATAGATTTCCTTGTTGTCGACCAGCAGTCCTCCTACAACGGGTTCCTTGGTCGCCCGTTTATTAATGAATTCAAAGTGGCGTGTTCGACCTACTACTACTGTTTAAAATTTCCAACTCCAAAAGGTGCCGGAACTATAAAAGGTGACCAGAAAAAGGCCCAAGAGAGTTTACTCCAAATCAAAGACGGCCGGGTCAAGAAGTCTGTTACACAGGTCCACATCCTCTAAGAGGACGTATAGATTCTTGCAGATGAGCCAAACATCCTAGACGTCATCTCGGTCGAAACTGAGATGATGGAGGTAGGCGATTTGTCAGAAATCAACCAAGGCACTGGACCTGTGCAAGACACACAACCGACACCAACGGAGGACTGGGAAGAAACCCAAGTGTTGAGACCTGCGCAGGGATCAGTGCCCGCACAGGAACAGCAACCTGCTCCCATGGAGGTGGTTGAGGAAGCCCAAGGTGGGGGACCTGCGGGAGGTCAAGAACCAACGCCAATGGACATTGACCCAACTCCCCAAGTCACCGCACCATCCCAAGTTGACAAACCACAGGGGGTGCTCACAACCGATGAGCCCACCCAAGCTGAAAGCCAACCCGATGACCTCGAACCACACATAGGCCACGAGCCTGCGCAGATGTCACAAGAGGAGTGGGACGAGTTCATCAGCGACCCGAGATGGAAAAGTCAAAAGAGAAAAGCCACCCCCATGGAAGAGTTGACGGCACTCCCGGTGGACCCGGAAAGGGACTTAGAACTTTTCATCAGTTCTGAGTTACCTGAACCGTACCGGTCGAGGATGGAGCTGTTCTTAATGACCAACCTGGACGTGTTTGCCTGGTCCCATGAAGACATGACGGGGATCCCGTTGGAATATGCTTGCCACAGACTTAACATAGATCCAACGAGGAGACCCGTACGCCAAAAGCGGAGAAAGTATGGACCAGACAAGTACGCAGCTCTAACTGTTGAGGTGGAGAAGTTGTTAGACAACAAGCTCATCAAGGAAGCTTTGTGTCCACAGTGGGTTGCCAACCCCGTCCTGGTAAAGAAACACAATGGGACGTGGAGACTCTGCATCGACTTCACGGACCTGAACAAAGCATGCCCGAAGGACAACTTCCCACTGCCTCACATCGATCAGCTGGTGGATAGCACCGCAGGCCATGAAATGATGACATTCATGGACGCTTTTGCGGGCTATCACCAGATAGCTCTACACCCAGATGACCAGGAACACACGGCGTTCTACACCAATAAGAACATGTATTGCTGGGAAAGGATGCCGTTCGGACTCATCAACGCCGGAGCCACCTACCAAAGATTGGTGAACAAAATGTTTGACCAACACATTGGCGAATCCATGGAGGTGTACGTGGATGACATAGTTGTCAAGAGTTTGAGAAAGGAGGACCAGCTGGACCACCTAAAACAGACCTTCGACATACTGCACCACTACAACATGAAGTTGAACCCCAAAAAGACCAGCTTCAGCGTACACTCTGGGAAGTTCCTGGGGCACCTAGTCAGCCAGCGTGGAATTGAGGTCAACCCAACACAGGTCCAATGCATAATCGAGATGGGTATACCCGATTCCGTCCAAAAAATTCAAAGACTGACTGGGTGCATGGCGGCCCTGAACAGATTCATCTCCAGATCCGTTGACCGAAATTGTCCATTTTTCGAGGCAATTAAGGCAAACACACGGAGGTACAAAAAGGCGGCCAAAGCCAACAAGCTCCACCTCAAAAACCACTTCGTCTGGACAAGTGAATGCCAACGAGCCTTCGAGGACATCAAGACATACCTGGCAGATATGCAGGTCTTGTCAAAGCTGATACCTGGAGAGAAGCTGTATCTATACCTAGCCGCATCAGAGGTGGCCATCAGCTCCGTCCTAGTCTGAGAAGAGGCGAAAACACACCTACCACTGTACTACGTGAGTCAAGTCTTACATGAAGCTGAGTTGCGGTACACCCCAACAGAGAAGCTGGCTTATGCACTGGTGATGAATGTTAGAAAATTGAGGCCCTACTTCTTTGACCACCCGGTAGAGGTGCTGACAACATTCCCACTACGCCAAATATTACAACGCCCAGACACCGCCGGACGCCTGCTGAAATGGTCACTAGAGATTAGCCAATACGGTATAACCTACGCACCCCAAACAGCGATCAATGGACAAGCACTAGCCGACTTCATCGTCGAGCTAACTTTCCCACAAGATCCGATGAGGGGGCGTATAGCTCCGTGGCATCTCTACGTGGACGGATCATCAACCAGCATAGCGGCAGGCACCGACGTAGTCCTGATAAGCCCGGACAGACAAGTCTTCACCTCCGCAATCAGGTTTGACTTTCGAGCAACCAACAACGAGGCAGAATATGAAGCACTAATAGTGGGACTTAGGCTATCATTAGCTGTGGGGGTAACCAATCTTCAAGTTTTCGGAGATTCCCAGCTAATAATATCCCAAGTCCGGGGGGAATATGAGGCAAAAGACCAGCAGATGATGACCTACCAGAAGATAGCCGCACACTTGATCTCGATGTTTACATAAGTTTACATCAATCAGATACCTCGGCTAGAAAACACACAAGCAGATGCTCTAGCTCGGCTAGCTACAAGCAACGGCGAAGCTGAATTCGCGGAGGTTGTAATCACCACACTGATAAACCCCTCGACGTCCGATTACAAGATAAATCATACATCGAGTGGGGGGCAGGAGGATGGTGAAGATGGTGAGGATTGGTGCACTCCAATCCAAAAATATTTAACAGACGGAACAACCCCCGTAGGCACCTGGGAAGCTAGCCGGCTAGCGAAGCAAGCTGCCATATATACACTGCTGGATGGCCAACTCTACAAATGTGGATTCTCTCTACCCCTACTCAAATGCCTAACTAGGAAGCAGGGGTCCGAAGTGTTAGAAGAAATTCACGAAGGGATTTGTGGGAGTCACGCTGGGGGGCAAGCATTGGCACACAAGACGATCAGACAGGGCTACTACTGGCCCACTCTTCGCAAAGATGCCATCAGCTTCGCTCGAAGGTGTTGAAAGTGCCAAATTTTTGCACCTAACATCCACTCCCCAGCCAACCAGCTGAAGTCGGTGTTCAGCCCATGGCCTTTCGCGAAATGGGGAATCGACTTGATCGACCCATTTCCACCTGGTAGAGGCGGTGTAAAGTTTGCTGTTGTAGCAGTAGACTACTACACTAAGTGGGCTGAGGCCGAAGCTCTCACAACTATAACCCAAGAAAGGATGATCGGCTTCATTTGGAAAAACCTGATCTGCAGATTTGGGCTCCCGCAGTCGGTCATCACTAATAATGGAAGGCAGTTCGACGGACAGAAGTTGAGGGACTTCTGCAGCTCATGGAACATCAAGAAGCACTACTCAACTCAATATCATCCCCAGTCGAACGGCCAGGTCGAGGCGGTGAACAAGATTCTGAAACACATATTGAAGCTCCGCCTCGAGGAAAAGAAAGGGAGCTGGGCAGACGAACTCTCGGAGGTCCTATGGTCTTATAGAACTTCCTATAGGGCCAACACCGGGGAAACCCCGTTTGCCCTAGCCTTCGGGACTGAAGCCGTAGTCCCGGTTGAAGTCCAGAACAAGACTTAGAAGGTGGTGGGATATGATGAAGAAAAGAATGATGAAGCCTTGGCAGTAGAAAAGGATCTGATTGAAGAGACCAGAGCTTCGTCAGAAATGAAGAACGCCACCTACAAGCATAGAGCGGAGAAATATTACAACTCTCAGGTCCGAGACCGAAGATTCAAGGTCGGAGACCTGGTGTTAAAAAAGAAATTGATGGCCCCACCAGGTGTATTCGGTTCAAACTGGGAAGGACCATTCCGGGTCACCGCAGCCTGGCCAAACGGTACCTATGATCTAGAAGACGCAGAAGGCAAGGCTTCGTCATACACCTGGAGCCCGGCACACCTAAAAAAGTTCTACCAATAGACTAGAATCCTGTAATAGACTAGTCGAAGCTTTGCACCAAGTGTTTGGACCTGTGCAGCTCTCCAACTGGGCGAGCTGCACCAGGTCACCCACTGCTCCGGAGAGCTCGCCAAACCCAGCTTGCCCACATGCTCAAAACTCCTCAATGCGCAAGGACCAAGGTCCTAAACGTTGTGATTATATAGCTCGAAGGCAAAGGCCAAAGTGCCCAAGGTCGCGAAGGTATCCTCCTTAAAGGCTTGCTAAGCACCTACTGCCATAAGTTAGAAAAATTCGCGAAAAAGATGAAAAAACGTCTAAGGCAAGGTTCATGAAACCCAATGGCCCAACGTGAATCAATCGAAGTGCAGTTCACCACCCTAAGTAGTCTAAGACGAACGATTCGCGGCCCTAAGTGGCATAAGATGAAGAATACGCACTCTCAAAACAAAGGTACAATTCGTAGTCGTAAGTGACGTAAAACGAACGATTCGCTTCTCAAAGTAGAATAAGACGAACAATTATGTACCAGAAAAATAAACAAGAACGAGCTACTTGGAAAATTATAATGTAAAAGCGCAAACACATAAATGAAAAGGGTTGGACAAAAAATGCTCGACTTATATTCAAAAAACTACTTAAGAAATTTTCAAGTAAAAAATATACTTGAATAATCCTAAGTATGAGTAGTTGTGCTGGCCACAAAGGCCGACCAGCTGGCCATCTTTGAACTACAAAAAGCTCCTTCTGGGCGAGCTGCACTTGCCCGGCGAGCTAAATCTACTGGAACAAAAAAGTAAAGGCTACAAAAATGGAGCTCCTTCTGGGCGAGCTCCACAACCCGGCGACCTATCATAACTTGGGAAATAAAAACTAAACTAAGAAAGTAATGGAAGGACCAGCCTAAGCCTCGGGATCGGCGACCTCTCGGGCGGGGGTGACCTGGCTGATGGGTATGGCAAGCTCAACATCAGAAGTGATGTTCCCGGAGAGTCCGCTAGTGTCGAGCTCGCTTATGTTTATCATCGCGTCCCCGCAGACCTCCTGCATCTGCTCCATTGTCGGCGGGGCCTCACCTCCAGTATCCCCCTCGGCACCTTCAGCCTCTTGGGCGAGGTCGGCAGTCAAGACCTGCTTCGTCTGAATAATGTTGAACTTTTGACGAACAGCGTCAAGATTGATCCCGTAGCCCGCGAGGTCTCCAATGTTCAGCTCCGTGTCGGGGGGGATCGAGGACTTCTCCAAGCAGTCTTCCAACTCACTGACAAGGGCTTCCCACTCACTATCATTATTGATCCGTGCCCATTGGAAGGAGCGGATAACCTCGATGAAGCACAACACGAAACCCTTGTCAGTGGCGACCACCTCGGCAAGCTCAAGTGCCTCAGGTGTGATGGCGATGTCAGAACGGCTCTTGAGCTAAACAATCCGGCAGCTTCCGCAGCTTCCGGCACTCCTCTGAGTTCCCTCGACTCTGATCACGGAGGAGCCCTACCTCAATCCGGGTCAGGGCGAGCTCCTCTTCCCGAGTGGCAAGTGTCCGGCGGGCTTCCTCCAGCTCGGCCTGTTGTTGGCGGAGGTCGGCTTGAAGTTTCTCTGCTTTTTTGATAGCAAGCCGCTCCGCCTCCAGTGAGGCCTTCACCTTGGTCTCCGCCCTCGCGAGCTCCTCGAGGTTCTTCTTCCGCTCGTCACCCACCTTAGTGAGCGCCTTCTTCGTATCATGGCGAGCTCTATCAGTGGCGGCGATATCATCGCTGACGAGCTGCGCCACCGCCATTGCTGCACAGGCATAGTGCATCGCCAACCTTACCTTGTCGGTGGGCTTTTGCCTCTCGATCATGTCGAGCTCCGAGGCAGAGAGATACTTGGGGGCCTCAGTGAAAACCCGGCGAGCCGCCCCCTCAGGAAGATCCCTTGACGAGCTCAGGGCCTTGCACCGCTCGGCAATGTGGAGAGATTCGGGTCGTTGCGGGAGCTCGGCGGGAGTATACCTGCACATACTCAGATCAGTTAGTAAAAATCATGAAAATTACAAAGGCTTCCAACTTCAAAAGAGGTCGCCCACTTACCCGAACCTATCGGGGTTGAGCCCGAGAAGGGTATCATCCCGAATAGGGACCCCATAGGGAGGCGGCGAGGGCGCACTCTGAGGAGTTGGAGGCGCCTGAGAAGGTTGAACAGCAAGAGCTCTCCCTGACCCCGCTTGGCTTGATCCGGAGCCGCCCTCAGCCCCAACTCGCTTGGCGGGGCGAGTCTCTTCTTCGCTCACTCGCGAGCCATCCCCTCGGTGGAGAGCTCGCCTCGTCTGGGGGAGTGGAGGGGGTTAGGTGCCCCGTTCAAGGTCCGAACCTCGACCCGCCCCTTTCTTGGCAACGGCGACCTTCTCCTTTGTTTGGGGAGGTGCCGAGGTCCTCTGAGAGCCCGAGCCCCCAGCCTTATCGACGGCTTTGGCGAGCTCGAGCTTCTTCATGGCATCCAGGACCACTCTCGAGGGGATGCCTTCTCTCCCCGGGCGAGGCTTACCCATCCTCAGCTGCCGAGCTAGAAAATGGTAGGCTTCGGGAACTTCGACGGGCGGGAGCTCGGCAACTGGATCTGCACCTGTACAACACATGATCAAGTAAATCCGGCGATCTCGACGTATGAGACAGCGAGCTGTGGAAAGTTCATAATAGGAAAGTTCAAAACCTTGAGTGGTGAGGTGGTGTGGCGAAGTCATGAGACCGGCGAGCCTGCGGCAGTGGTGTTGGCACAAGTGTTCGATCTCGCGATCCTTCTTCTCTCGCAAACAACACACCGTCCGCACGAACTCGAAGCCAATCGAAACCTTCAGCTTCCCACGGCTCGACTTGTGGCACTTCAAACCTGCAAAAAGATAGATTAGATCAGTAATCTAATCTGACGCACACACACTAAGGTACGCCACCTACAGCTCGCCTCCCCGTAGGTCTCGGGGGTAGGAATACGCCCTCCGCCTAAAAATTGTTGGGGAGGTCCTGGATTTTGTTGGGGAGGTCGCCTAAAAATTTGCCCCCCGGGCGAGCTTGGAAAGAGTAGTATCCCTTCCCCTCCCTCACTTGTCTGATCACAACAAAGAGCTCGTTGATCTCCACCGTACTCAGCCAATTTTCATAGCCCTCGAGGCTGAAGACGGTCAGAGATGCCAGCAAATTGCTCCATGCATTCGGAGTGAGTTGTGTAATGGCGAGGCCCGTGTCCGCCAAGAACTGCCCGATAATGGGGTGAAGGGGGAGGGTGATCCCGGCCTTCAAAGTGTGATAGTTCATGGCTGTGAGTCCGACAGGGGGGAGGTCGGCTCGCTCTTTCTCCTCAGCGGGATACATAAAAATGTCCAGTGGGATGCGAAACCACCTCCGAATGTCCGGGAGGGCAAACTCGCTCATGATGCTTTCCACCCCGTTGGCCTTGAGGTCGAATTTGCCAGTGGCCCTTCGAATCGGAGCTCGCCGGGGTAAGGGGAAGCTCACCCCGTGGGTTCTAACATACTCGCTCCAGTCGAACTCGTTCATGACCTCGGCGGAGACTTGATGTTCCGGGAGCTTGGGAAAGGGAAAGTCGATGAAATGGAGGTATTCATAAGTGACCTCCATCCCCATATCCTCGCCGACCTCTTCGTCGACCTCGCGGGCCAGCTCGCCAGAAATGTCGCCAGCCTCAACCTCGGCGACCTCCTCCCGGATCTCAGTCTCGGCGGCCTCCTCTTCAATGGGGGTTGTGGCTCCTCCGTGAGCTCGCTCTGAGTAATCCCAGAGTTCGCGGAGGGGGGATTCCTCACCGGAGCTAGTAGCCTGCTCGCTGGAGTCAGAAAGAACTGACCCCAAGAGCTCGCTACTGTCCGGGAGGGTTTCAGAGCTCGCCCCAGAGCTCGAGGAGAGGACCACAGGTACCGCTCGGGTGTTTGGAAGGTCATCGGTCATTTGTTCTTTACACAAATCACGATTCGGAGGGGTACAACTTGAAGAGTTCTCAGACATAATGTAGGCGTCCGGAAGCAAGAAACAAAAAAGAAGAACGAAGGGAAATCCAGATTTCTACCTTGGGAGATGTTCGGAGACGCGTCTGAAGTAGAGGGACGATCGCCAGAAATGCGCTCTGAGAAGTGAAGAAGCAAAGTGAGGAATTTTTTCGTTTTCACCTATTTATAGACGCTGGGCACGAGCTCGAAATTCCCAGAAGATCAAGGACCTTTTTGCAAAGAATTTGAAAAGTTATTATTATGGGCACGGGAAACGACACTTAGGGAGACGTGTGCGACATCTCGAATTCCACCCACGTCAGCTCGAGGGGCCGTCTGACAAGAGCTCGCCCGAGAGTCATATGCCAGCTCGCCCACACATGCCATGAGCCATGATGAAGGCGAGCTGGGGGGTAATTGTTGATGGGCGAGCCACTCGAGGTGAATCAGAGAATCAGGAGGTCGCCCCTGCCATTCTGGAGCTCGCCCCGAGCTCGCCCCATATCCTCGTGAAGACCTCACCGAGGTTCGTTATCGCACAACACTCGTAGGCCACGCAATGCGTTAGAGCGCGCCCCAGAGCTCGCCCAAACCACCTAAGCCCGCCTCTGAGCTCGCCCATGAGCTCGCCTGTTAGTCAATAGGACCCCGATGGCGCGCTCTTTTTCCCTCCGTCCAGTTTATCCACAATGGTGGTTTACAGCGAGGTTTTTAATGAGGCCCATCTAGTCTAAGGCATAGTAGTAGGACGAGGCGTGATAGGGAAAGTAGTGTGAGAGATCAAGACGAGGGTAAGGAACCCTCGTCAACACCGGAAGCCACATAGGCTCGTAAGGTGCCGTCTCACACTCACACACCTATAAATAAGACCTCTCTTGTAACTATGAAGGACAATTCTCAAATTTCACACAATCAATACAATCCTCATTACAATATTTCTCTCTCTAAACTCTCTACTCTCCCTCCCCAAGAACATAAAATCATAAGATTATTGTTTGGTAGAATTAATCCGTCGTGAAGCCACATAACACACACGATTAGTAAATTCTATCAACAGCAATCTCATCTAATCAACCATCAACAATGAATCAATAAGCAAGATATCAAGTCAATGAGTCAAGATCCTCACAAGATAAGTGTATAACTCAACCCTAAAGTGTATAGGCTCTCTCATACATCACACAAAGTACATATACTACCATAAGCTTGTCTTGAGCCTCAAATTCTCCACCACTTGAATGAAAAATCGTTCACACATCATTGAGGTCTTTATAAGGTTGTAGAGTTGGCTCTTTGGTAGGGAAGGATACATATGGATAAAGTGACAAAGTATGATTTGCAAAGCATAGAAGGAATCATCAAGGAATCAATAACATCTTCATGCAATGTAGCAATCTCATCTTCATGCTCTTTCTAATCCACTTTCAAGATCATTCTTCCCTTTCTTTGTAAATTTGTGACCATACTAAATAAAAGTCAACTTGACCATATTTTCAATAAAAGTCAACCTTTTTCACATGCTTTGCTAGCACTTGCCTTTCTTTGCAACTCAATCCATGCATAGAACTTCTTGAATATCTTTCACTTAGGTCACCAAGTTCTTCATCAAATCACCAATCTTCCTTCCTTCGTTTCACTCTACTAATCATAGGGACAAGAGAGTTTCAAAAAGGAAGGAAAATGGCTTAAAGTGTGGTTAGCCAAAGGAAAGGTCTATAGGCACAAAATGGTAAGCAATGGATTATAATGTCAATGGTAGGCTCATATGGCAAAGTTGCTCAATATTGATTAAAGAAATGCCTCAAATCATATCATGCAAACTCATTATCTAGTGTAGTCTTGAACAAGACCCAAGCCAAGTTCTAGAGTATCATGCATAAGTGTGGAACTCACATAAAAGGAAATATCATCCTTTCAAGATTGAAACGGGCATAATAGGCTCAAAACTCACGCGTATAGGGTGATCATGACTCATATCATATAAAAAATGGTCAAATCATCAAAGTCTCAAGCATCATAGAATCCACAACACAATAAACAAAGCATGAATCCAATGATAAAGCCACTACATCAAACCTATACTATCAACATCATCCACATAATCATAAGCATATCTCATGCCTCATAACTCTCAACTAGCAACAATATGGCAATCAATCAAGCAAAAACAAGGCCTCAACATAAGCATATGGTCACAAGACATAAGAAAGCACTACAAATCATCAAAAGCATAGCATTGCAATGAGATTTACGAAACGACACACCCCTCAAACTTTTTTGGACCAAGGGTCTAAAAAGTTTGGCAAAGAGTGAAGAAAAGATTATGCAATGCTCTAAACCAAAGCAAACTACTCAATAGCATCATGAAATCCAAGATTAATCCATCATAATACAAGCAAAATTAAGCAATCTAAGCAAACAAACAACATGAGGAAAATAAGCTAGTAAACAAGCATGAGTAAGAAGAGAGTATAGAAAACATACCTATGCAAAGAAGTGAAGAGTAAAAATGTAGAGCTTGAGTTCCAAGAATTTTCCTCTCCTCCTCTCATGTGTTTTGGAAGAGTGTGTGCAAGAATGTGGTGTAAAATATGTGTTTTTGTGTGTGGAGAATGGTGTACAATGGTGTAGGAAGAAAGTGTGGTCAAAACAACAAAAATGGTGAAGATGCCATACCTTTGGAGCGGCGCTCGGACGACAGAAGGTGGCCGTTCGGATGGCTGAAATGGCTACTGGTCGAGCGTAAAAATTCACTGGAGCCGTAGCGAACCACTCGGACGTCCAAAGGCCAGCGCTCGGACGCCTTAAGGTAGCCGCTCGGTCTGGACCATTTTTCTACGTTTTCAAATTTTAATTTCCTACACCACTTCAAACAATATTTTAACCACCACAAACATCATCAATCAATATCAAATAGCCCATATGAAGAATGATCACACCCCCCAAACTTTTTCGGATTGTAAATCCTAAAAGTTTGGAAAAGAATGATGAATATGACATAAGCTTAATAATTAAGCACAATTCCACATACTAGCAAGCACAACACCATCTAATAACTATCCTACCATCTCAAAATAAACTCCCCCAAACTATTCTTGCTTCAAATCCCTATCACACTAAATAAAACAAGCAAGAAACAAAACTATCAAACTAACATAACAAACAAAACAAGCAACAATTTTGTAAGGATGGGTTGCCTCCCATCTAACGCATAGGAGAGGGTGAAGTGTAGGAATATGGATCCTCAAAGGAGTAGGAATCTTGAGAAGTATATGAGTTGGGAGGATAAGAAACTTCTTGTGGAGGTGGTGGTTGATATGGGTAAGGTTGATATGTATAGGAATTAGGAGGATATGTGTATTGTGGAGAATACAAGTAATGGTGGTATTCACCCATCTTCAATTGAGTTCACTCCTACAAAAACAAGCAAGTATCAACACTCACCAAGAATTATTAAAGACAAACAAAGAAACAAAGAAAAACAAAGTAAACATCAATACAAGCCTAACAAAGTGATCGTTTCCCCGGCAACGGTGCTAAAAACTTATTTGCCAAAATCATGTAAGATTTCCACGCAAGTGTACGTGGTCGTTGTTGTCGTGGCAAGTTAACCAAGTTAAATATCGAACACAGGGAAACGATGCGATATCAAGCAAGTATTGAATGTTCACAAAGATAATAGCTAGTGAAAGCAAGAAAAGATCATGATTTCTATCTACTAAATCAACAAGAAATAGTAAATCTAACTATCACCTCAAGGAAGTGAGCAAGTGTGATGTGTACATGGAAGTAATCCTACTATAGTTCCTCTAGTATCCTATCCATCCTAGCATGCAAAAGGTCTCTTGGTGTCTTAATCAAGCCAACTAGTGTCTATATCTCTCTAACAACACAAGCTAAGGGCTCTATTAGGTGTCTAGATCCCTCTACAACTCCTAACACTCCAATTAAGAGGTCTAGGCTAATATGCAATTCTCATTGGTCATACAAGCCAAATATCAAACTCTTGGTATGCATAAAGTTCTTATAGCTCAATTCTCATTTCATAGCTAACCATATAGGCTCATTCAATCCAATTAAACACCCCAAACATTCATACAAGTCATTAATAAGAGAACTAATCCATAAAGATCACTAATTCATGCATATGATTAACAAGAACTAAATTCACCATAGTATTCACGCAACCATGCAACAAGAATATTAGCCCATGGCTAATTCGAATTGGAAATCAACAATTAACAATCTAATTATCATGATTATTAACTAAAACAAGAGAATTAAAGGAAAACTTACCATATGCAGGGAAATTGAATACAATCTACAAACCTCCAAAATGCTAACTGTTGATCCAAAGCTTGAAAACATAAATCGAACCGTAGAATCGTAGCTAATAACGAGACTAAGCTAATGGAACAAACGGATTAAAGATCCAATGGATGGATCAAAAGTTATTGAAGAAAGAAGATTGAATCTAATTAAGAACCCACTAAGTAACTACCTAATTCTCTCTCTAAACTAATATAAGAACTTGGAATTATGAAGATTATGATGAAAGATCTGATCCTTAAGGTATTTATAGTGCCCCAAATGCTTGGTCCAATTTGCCCTTCATTAAACGTGAGAATATTGCCCTTAAAATGGTGGAAATCCGCAAAGCCGCTCGGACGCACCCTTGCTGGCGCTCGAACGTGGTTCAAGGGGTAAAGCCGAGCGGCTCTACCCTTGTGATCGAGTGGCTGGCTTATGGCTGTACAGGCGAAATCCGCTCGGACGCTGAACTACGAGCGCTCGGTCGTAGTGTAATTGCGACGTCCGATTTTTAATTTTTCATATTTGATCCCATGGCTCATCAAAGCTTCCTAGGGTCTGGATTCCATCATCTCATTTCCTATAATCAGGAATTCCTCGTTTTTGCTCGTTTTCACCTATAAAGCACACTTTCTTGCCAACAAAGGGTCAATAACACAATTCATAGCAAATTAGGGTCAAATATGAATATAATCTCATCAAAACCATATAGAAATGGATGCTAAAAGATGCAATTATGACCATAATCAATTATTATTGAGACTAACATTTTAGGATCAGGTGAGGGAACTTCAGCAGCTGCTCCTGGTGCTCCAGTCAGCAGGAGGCATTGAATTTTTAATCACTCATTGGTAGATATCATTGGAGATATCAATGAGGGGGTCAGGACAAGGTTGTTCCATGGCGAGAGTGCTATGTTTTGTTGTTTCCTGTCTGATCAGGAACCTAAGAACATAGAAGAAGCTCTTGCTGACCCCAATTGGATCATAGCCATGCAGGATGAGCTCAATCTGTTTGAGCGGAATCAGGTTTGGGAGTTAGTGGATAGACCTAGGTGTCAACATGTTATTGGCACCAAGTGGGTCTTCAAGAACAAGAGGGGTGAGAAGAATGTTGTTGTCAGGAACAAGGTCAGACCGGTGGCGAAGGGTTACTCTCAGGCCGAAGGGATCAACTATGATGAGACCTTTGCTCCGATCGCAAGGTTTGAGGCAATCAGGCTGTTCTTGGCTTATGCAACATTTAAGAAGTTCAAGGTGTATCAGATGGACGTGAAGAGTGCTTTCCTGAATGGAATTCTGAACGAGGAGGTTTTTGTGGAGCAACCTCCTGGGTTCGAAGTTTGTGACAAGGTGTATCACCTGAAGAAAGCGCTTTACAGCCTGAAACAAGCTCCTAGAGCTTGGTATGATACTCTCTCCCAGTTCCTGATCGATCATGGGTTCGTGAAAGGAACAGTGGACATGACCCTATTTAGGATATCCGAAGGGGAGGAAATTCTCTTAGTCCAAATTTATGTGGATGACATAATTTTTGGATCACCGAACCTGAGGCTTTGTGAGAAATTCTCAAAGCTGATGACGGAGAAGTTTGAGATGTCAATGATGGGAGAGATGAACTTCTTCTTAGGTCTTCAGGTTAGGCAAACTGACTCCGGAATCTTCATCAATCAGTCCAAGTATGCGAGGGATTTGATTCAGAAGTTTGGAGTGCAGTCCAGTAAAGTCTCACGTATTCCCATGAACACAAACGAGAAGCTGGATCCTGACAAGGAGGGGACCTCAGTAGATCAGACTGAATATAGGGCACTGATTGGTTCGTTGTTATATCAGACTGCAATTCGTCCTGACATCACCTATGCAGTTATTTTTTGTGCGAGGTATCAGTCTGATCCGAAGAAGAGTCATCTAGAGAGTGCAAAAAAAGATTCTGAAATACCTTAAGGGTACAATCAATTTAGGACTTTGGTATCCCTCTGATAACAATCTAGAACTGACAGGTTACTCTGATGCTGATTATGGAGGCTGTAGGATTGATAGAAAATCAACTATAGGAACATGTCAGTTTCTAGGGAGCAAACTGATCTCTTGGTTTTCAAAGAAATAAACAAGTGTTGCAACATCTACGACTGAGGCTGAGTATATGGCGGCAGACAGTTGATGCTCCCAAATCCTTTGGTTGACGCAACAACTGAGAGACTACCAAGTTGAGGCCACTGAAGTCCCACTTTATTGTCACAATAACAGTGCCATAGCATAAATTTATAAGAGATCATGTTGAGAAGAAGGATATAAAGATGGAGAGGATCCCTACTGACAAACAGAGAGCTGACATCCTGACTAAGGCTTTGCCTTAAACCAGCTTTGTTGAGTTGTCAGTAGAGTTAGGACTCCTTGACGCTGGCTTATAAGATTCAAGTTGAATCTTAGTTCAGGAGTGAACAAGGTCAGGGGGAATGACTAACTCAGGATCTGGAGGAAGGGTTGTTAAGAGAAAGGATGGATGGCTTTTAGGAGGAACAGACATTAAGAGAAGATGTTCAGTTTAGGATGATTCAGGATTAGGACATAGAACTCAGGGCTTGTCACCCTGATAGGTCATAAGTGGTATCAGTCAGATGACTATATCTGACTGACTGGTATGTTTTCCTGATTTATTTAGTCATCATATCTTGCTTGCATCATCTTTTGATCTTGTCTGTCGTATTGTCAAATCAAAGACTTTTGTCTTTCTATCCTAGCCGTTCATTTAATATTCAGTTATTATTTAATGCAAATTATTTGAATTAAATACAAACATGCTCTGACGCACATTTAATGTAAAGTGGGCGGGAACGATTTCCGATAAAGTTTTTGAATCATGACTTTGAAAACTGGAATGACTCAATCCATGTACATGCATTTTTCCGCATTAATCTCAACCGTTGAATTTCTAAGGCCATTTCATTTGAGCTGTCCGATTAAACTGAATTTTTAGTATAAATAGGAGATCATATTGACATTGCGTCCTTTACGCACCCTAATTATTTTCTTACTATTTCTCTCTCTGCAACATATCTTCTTCCAAGCATTCATCCATGGCGTCTCCATCTGCAAATTCATTCTTTGACAACCTTTTACACTTGAGGGAACAAGTGAATTATGAACTAGTGGCGTATTTCTCTTCTAATCATCCAGACATCATCCCCACTCGTAAGTTGTTTACAAATGCTGGACTTCTCAACTGGGTAACACTGAAGCCGGAGAGACTGTATCCCAGACTTGTTGCTGCCTTCTACTTGAAGATGAATGAGAACAATGATGGAGAGTGGAAGACGTGCATTCTGATCTCCTACAATGTGGATGTGAAGGGGAATACTGTGATTCAGAGGAAATGGACCACGGTGAACATCCGGAAGATGATCAAATCAACGTTCAATCTTCCAGACTTAGGGAAGATTTTCCAGGATTGTGGAGTGGGCCTCGAACAAGATTTCATCAACTCTCTGTGTGATGGAGTGATTTCAGTCAAGGCGAGACTGAACAAGTCAGTGCTCAGGACGTCTGCCCGCCATTTCTTTGACCTGACAAGTCAGAGAGTGATGGGAATTGTTGGTGGTTTGGAACAAATCTCCAGGCCAAAGTTGAACATCATGATGGCTGTGAAGGAAAGCCCAGTTTGAGCCTTCAACTGGGAGGAGTACTTTCTTCAACTTCTGGTGGCGGAGTCCAAGAAGATTGAATATTCTCCGGAGGGACAGACCACCTTCACAAAGACTGTGCATTTTGGCACCAAGATCTCACTAATGGTGGAGAAGTTGTCAGTGGGCGATATCGATCAATCTCACTCAATCGCTCTTCCAACACGAGTGAACCTCTTTCGTTCTTTGTCAGAGGAGTCGCGTAAGAGGAAGAAAACCTTTAAAAATGCTCAGGCGAGCACAACTTCTGAAGTCAAGGCTCAGGCGAGCAAGCAGACTGAGGTAAAAGCCCCCAAACCAGCTGAGGTGAAGATTGCTAAGCCTTCGAAGACAAAGACTAAGCAGACTCTGATTATCAAGTATAGAAAGCTAGCTGAGGCCGAGAAGTCGGAAGAGAAGAAGGAGATAGCAGCTTAGCAGTCGACTCCGGAAGGGCACCGTGATGATATTATTCAAGAGGTGGCCCCTTCTACTGCCATTCCGGAGCCCGCACCTTCAGGACCAGCCTTTGTATATGAACAAGATGTTGCAGATGTTCAGATACACTCCGTGGTCGTGGACTATCAGGACGAAGAGGTCCGTTCTGAAGAAGGTCAGAGGGAACCAGCTCAGGGGGAACCCGCTGCTGAGGTTGTAGAGAAGGAGATAGGTGATGATGGAAAGGAGGGTGATGAGATGAAGGTGGATGAGACGGAGGAAGAGAAGGGAGAGGAGCATGCTGAGGCTCCATGGAGGTTTCCAGCGTCGGACCAGGATAGCCTGACAGATTTTGAAATCCTGGCCTAGAAACAGGCCTCCAAAATGGTGGACAGGCGATTCCCTGATCTTACAGACGCTCAGAAGGAAGAAGTGGTGCAACTTCGCACATATGCTCTGATCAGAAGAGCAACATTTCCTGAGCTCGCCATCCTTGGCGAAAAGAAATGATGGGATAGGCTTGCTGATGAAGAAGAAGCACTCTTTGATGCCTTTGAAGTCAACTCCCTGAATCAACTTGTCAAAATTCCTGACTTTGTGCAAACAGTCAGGAATATCTATCAGGAGGTTGCCGCCGCTGAGCCGGAAAGGAATGTAGGGGGAAGGAATGGAACTGGCGATAGTTCTGGAGGCTGATAAGGGAGTTGTTCAGGCTGTGGAGGCTGAGGAGGAGGCTGAGAAAGCGAAGGTAGAGGTCGCCACTATCTCCGGACAAGCTTCAGAGGCTCTTGATACTTGCAAAAAGCTGACCTCTGACGCCTTAGCTGAGCAGGACTCAAAGATGACCAAGCTCATCGATCAAAAGATGGAAGAGAGGATGAATCAACTGATCGAGGCTAGGCTGGCTCAGCTTAAGGATGATGTGAAGGCTGAAATCCGGAGTGAAATGTCAGAGGAGATAAATCAGGCTCAGGGTACTCTGGACTCTAAAATGGTGTTGGTCCTTAAAGAAGACTTTGAGTCTTCTTGTTTTGAAAACAGCTGACTATACAATCAGCTGAGTGCGCAGTGATCTTAGTGTGCGGAAATGTTTTTAGTTAAATCCTTTTTAATTAGTAAAACCTTTTTAATCTTTAGTGCAGCAAGTTGGAGCAATTAAATAAGGCAAATAAAAACACAAGATTTATTGTGGTTCGGACCAACTGTCCTACATCCACTCTCCTCAATCCAACTTGGAGTTGAGGGGCTCTCTTACTCACTTACTTACTCCCTTACAACTTTCAAGAGAAATATCTCTTACAACTCTTGTTAGTGCAAACAACCTTGCAACTAACTGATCGACTTCTACAAAGTCTTACAAATGAATAATAAAGTATAATGGGTGTGTTTGTGTATAGAGGAAAAAGTGCAGCCTATCTGCTAGTGTAATCGTGTGTAGGATCTTTGTTATTTTTCTCTCTTGTACTCATATTTATAGGTATAAAAAACTAGCCGTTAGAGTTGACTAGGATTTGAAATCCCTATAAATATGTAATCAATCAATCAGAATGATTGATTGATTCTTGATCTCCAGGTTGATATCTTTCCATCTTGGCTTTGATCTTCAATCTAATTTGACTTGATTGATTGCCTATGATTCTGGAAATCATGTTG
>JAPKLY010001585.1:24768-39919 GCA_026898435.1 Prunella vulgaris
CATGTGAAACATAGGATAGTACACTAATGCATATCTCTCTCACTTGCTCACTTTGCATAAAAGTGATAGGTAGTTTACTTTCTTGACGAGCTAGTAGACATAGAAACCAATCCAACTTTTACTTGCTTTGTGTGATTATCGAAATTGAACAACAACCATACCTTTCAATCTCCCATCTCCCTGTGTTCGATAAATAAACTTGGTCATCTTGCCACGACGATAATGATCATGTGTACTTGCGTGTAGACACCATTTTGGGCAAAAAAGTTTTTGGCACCGTTGCCGGGGAGACGATTAGTTGTTTGGTTATTTGTTGTTTTCTCATTTTCTATTTTGATACTATTTTGTGATAGTTTTGATGCTTGTTTCTTTGTAGGTACATGCGCACAAGGAGTCAAGGGGGCGACCTATTACCCTTTGATTTAGACTTCGAGACAAGCCTACGAAGGAGAAGAAGAGAAGCTAGAGTGAATCAACAGAATATGGAGAACGACATGAATGAAGCTAGAGATGAAGTGAGGGATAAAGAACCATTGAGACAACAAGTGCATTATGGTGATGAGCACTTGGCTCAAAGAGAGGTTCCTCCACCCCAACCACAACCTATACCACATCCATATCAACCTTATCCACCAGAAAACCAAGCACTACACCACTATCCACCTCAATAACCTAACTATCCCAATTATCCTATAAATCAACCTTACTACCCACCACCACCTCATAACTACCCATACTATCCATATCCAGCACCACCACAAAATCCTAGACCACAAATTGTCCACCCACCTCAAAACTTAAACAATGAACCACTACTACGTGATTACTTTGAGCCAAGGGTGAATGAAAACTATGATGGAATTGAAAGGCCACCGATTGATGCGGAGAAGTTTGAGTTAAACACTAATCTCTTGAAGTTGTTGAAAGAGTCACCTTTTGAGGGAACGAGTGATGGTGAAGATCCGAATGCTCATCTTAGTAACTTCATGGAAATTTGTGATACTATCAAGTATAAGGTCATGTCGTACAATGAGAATAAGCTTCGTTTCTTCACCTTTACCTTGAAGGGGAGAGCAAAAATATGGATACAATCGATGAACCTCAAGGCTGCGACGTGGGAGGAGTTGAGCTCTCAATTCCTAAAGAAATTCTATCCACCGTCGAAAATGCTCAAGACAAGGGAAGAAATAAAGAATTTTTGGCAAAAGGCAAGAGAGACTATATCTAGTGCTTGGGAGAGATATCAAGCCTTACTCTTGGCTTGTCCACAGTATGGTTTGAGAGAGGAGGATATTCTTTTGACGTTTACTATTGGATTACATGAAGGAGACAAGAATTATTTGAATTCTTGTGCCGGTGGGTCGGTTTGGACGAGAATGGTTCGCCAAGTGAATGAGATCATTGAAAACATCGCAGTAAATGATGCTTTTCAAATGGAAGCAAGTGGAGGAACGGGTGACCGAGTTTCTCTACTTGAGGAGAACATGAAGAACATGATGCTCATGGTCTATGGAGGACAAAATCAAAGTCAAGCTCCTACTCCGATGCAAGTGAATGTAGTCGAAAGTGTGCCTACTCCTACACCATCTACTGAAGAGGAGGTGAATTATATGGGGCGACTCCAATACCATAATTCATTTCCTAACAATCAAAGGTCTTATGTTGCCCCGCCATTTCGACAACAAGGAGGTCCTTATCTGAATCAAAGTAATCCACCCTATAATCCGAATAGGAGGTATGAAAACTTTTCATACTCAAATCCCAAGGGAGCAATCCAATTGCCTCCCGGGATTGATCCGGGGTCGAAGCCACCAAATAATGAGGGTAAGGGAAGCATGGATGACACCTTGGCACTAATCTTGAAAAATACGGAAGACATGAAAGTGGAAATTAGAAGGATAAATAATGAGACAAATAAAAAGTTTGATGATTTGTACAATTCGCAAGGAAATCAAATCAAGAGCATAGAATTTCAAATGGGACAACTTGCTATTGCTTTAAGCCCACAAGTCAATAAAGGTAAGTTTCCTTCGACCACCGAAATAAATCCTAGAGAGCATTGTAATTCCATTATGTGTGTGGATGTTTCGAAAGAGATAGAAGGGAATTGTACTTTGAAAATGTTTCATGATGAGCTAGTTGAGGAAGCAAGTTGTAGTGAGAAAGTCAATTTGGTGAAGGGCGGTGAGGAAAATATGGGGGTAGTGTCGAGGTTGAAGAAAAAAGATAAGAAAATGAAAGGGAAAGTGAAGATAGGGGGTGAGGAAAGAATAGAGGAAGAAAGGTTAGTGGTAGAGAAAGAAAAGGTGGAAATTTCGAAGGGAGTTTAGTCCATTGATTTTGTGAATTGATTGCTCTATTGGATTTTGTACTAATTTGAGCAAGAATAGATTTGAGGAGAATATTTTGGCTAAGGTTTTGATAAATACTTGGTTTAGGAGTTGATATTAAGTGTGATTTGGTTTATTGAGCTTGAATTTCTTGATTAATCACTCTTTCCAAACTTTATTAGGATTCTTGATCCGAAAAAGTTTGGGAGGATGTGATTCGTGATTAATTGTTCATTTTCATGATTAATTTGATGATGCTTAATGACCATTAATGTTGTATGAGGAGTTTTAAGTTGTGTTGTGTAAGAAAATGCAAGAAAAATGCATGAAAAATGTGTAAAAGGGTGAAAATCGGAAGTGGCGCAGGAAGGCTCGGGATCGTGTGCCCAGCCGCTTCGGATCGTGTGGTCAGCAGCAACGGTTCATGTGCCCAAGTCCTGGTTCGTTTGTCACGCCCAACATAAATGGATTCAAGTTATAGTTTATAAGTCGTCATTTGAGGTTTTAAAGTTAAGTTGCGAATAGGATTAAATATTGTGCTTTAGTTCTTTAAGTTTTTCACGAGCCTTAAGTATTAATTTTCTGATGATTAAGTTAGTAAAGTTGATTTGAGTATTTGGGAATTAAGATTAAGTTCTTGATAATTTATTTTGGGCTTTAGTATGTGAATTAAAAGTTAGAGAGCCAAATTAAGATATGATCCGATTAAGTATTTAATTTAAGGATTTAGAGGATTTAAGTTGATTGGTTATTAAGTGTTATAATTCAAATTGGATTGAAAAAATTAGGATTTATTAAGTACCAATTTATTAAGGGTATAGAAGTAATTTAGTGAGTTTGTTATTTTAGAGATAAGAATGAATTTATATGGGATCTTGACTAGGATATGTGATTAAAGATTTAGATCAAGAAATTAGGAATAAATCTTTTGAGATCTAGATTAGATTATATGATAAGGTTTTTAATCAAGAAAATATCCAAGGTTTAGATATTTGGGAGATAAATATCAAGAGATTATTATTGGGATATCAATAAGATTTAATTCTTAATTTGATGATATTTTTATATATAAGATTTTGAATCCCTTGGAGAATAATTAGAAGGAGTAGAAATGACCGAAATTGCCATAAGGATAAATAGGAGATTATGATTGGAAGATTTTGTTTAAGGAGCACTATATTAGTTTATAGATTAACTACTAAGAGAAGATACGTTTGTGGCTGTTGAAATTGATTTTAGAATAATTGAGACTCAAGGCAATCACTCAAGTTGGTTGAATATATCTTTGGATTGTTAAGTAGATATTAATAATAAAATAGGCAGTCTGACGTATATGGCCGAAATATTTGGAAGGTGAGATATTTTGTTGGGATTATTTGAGGGGTTAGTGTGCATATCTTAGGAACTGCCATATCAAATATTACTTTTGGGATACGACTTAGAGATACTAACTTCGGCCATGTTGTAACACCCAGTCCACAACTTTTCAGTTTGCGTTCAAGGGATTAGTTTTTCTGACTTTATTTAATTGTCTTCAAGTTTAGTCCTTTAAGTTTCTAAGTTTAAGTTTTCTTTTATTGCTTGGTATTAGTGATCCTTTTAGTATTAGAAGACCTTAGAACTTAAGTGGTGATACTTTTGGGATTTAGAAGTAATACTTAAGTTTCGAATTATTAGGCTTTATTAATATTAAGAGTTTTAGTCCTTTAAGGATAATATTAAGTAGAATTGAGGATTTATTTGGGATTAGATATTATTATTATTATTATAAGGATTCGAAATTAAGAAGAGGAATACTTTTAGGAGAGAGGAAATTTGAAGTTTGTAACAAGAATGAGGGTAATTTTGGAAGATCAAGGTTTAGAGTTAGTTAGAGTGCTTATTATTTTATTAAGAGAGATACAATATTATTTTACGAGAAATTTTCGAAATTAGCACTTAGGATTTAATTATTATGAAGTCTTGAGGTTGTTAGATTTATTATATTAGAGATATTAGAAAGATTACCAAGATTTCCCAAGAATGTTCCAAGATATGTTATGCCATATTTTTCACATTTTCATTTTCGGCCAAGATACCATATCTAAGCCATATTTTCAGCCAAGATACTTTACCAAGCCCAAAACTCATTCATCATCACCATATATTCACCATGATCTTATTCAAGCACTATATCTTTTCCATTCTATAAATATAGGACCCTTATTGGCTGTCAATTCTCACATACACATATTCATAATTTTCGAAAGTATTGAGAGAGTAAGTAAGATATTATTTTCGAGAGTTCTTAGAGAGAGAGTTGAGAGTTTTTGAGACTTGCTTAAGGAAGAGAAAGTTGAAGGATCAAATTCAAGGTTTAGAAAGCCGGACGTACACACATCATCTTTTTTCAAAGAAATCAAAGGTGGGGATTCATGGTGAAAAGTGGTATTTCATGGTTTGATTTTTAAATGTTTTGTCGATGTGTTTATATGTTTATATACTAACGTTTAACGGATGCCCTTGTGGTGTCGATACTTGTTCGGGAGTATCAAATTTAACGGATGCCCTTGTGGTGTCGATACTTGTTTGGGAGTATCAAATTTAACGGATGCCCTTGTGGTGTCGATACTTGTTCGGGAGTATCAAATGTAATGGATGCCCTTATGGTGTCGATACAATTTAGTTGTATCAAATATGATTTCACGGATGCGAGAAAGTCATATCACCTATGTTTATGGTTGGTATGTTTTCATGTTTGCATGTCCATTATATTTAGATCTCGAACTAACGTCCCCACTGAGAGTTATTTATAATTTCTCACCCTTTTCACTAACCTATTTTTCAGATTATGTTGAGTAAAGGGCGTGATGGCGAGCGGTGGAGGCGTGTGGATGGGATATGAAAAGTATAAAGTTATTGGACAAATTTAAGAGCCTTTTATTGGTTTGATTGAATTTCAAGTTATTTGTTTAAATTGGTTTTGCAAGATTTTATGTTAAGGATTATGATACTTCTTGATTTTCTAGAAGAGTATGATTCCATGCTTATGATTAATTTAGTACCTAGATTTTTAATTAATTGCGAGATATGTTTTTCATGAATATTATGCCTATTTGGTTTGATTGATGAGTCATGAAAGGTGAATTAGGATGCATGTTAGATATATATTTTATTAGGAATTTTATGAAATTGATAATGTGAATTTTAGTATTTTTGCATGTGTAGGATTTAATGTGTTTCTGTCTTCCAGTAAGTTTTAAGGGATTTTACGGTTTTGTCATTCAAAGTTTTCATAAATTAAATTAATATGCGGTTACAGTTTTTAATTAGCTTTCCAATGCAACTTGAATCGCATGATTTGGAGTTGTAACGAATTAGTTATGATTTTTTGAAAAATATATGGCAGTTTGTTGAGATTTTTGAATCTCGCGAATATGGGATGAAAGTCAGACACGGGTAAAATTCGGTAAAAATCATATATGAATAGTAGAGGTAGTCAGTAACCGACATGAATTTTTGTAGAATTTTTCCAGTAGCTTGAGTATTTTAGATTGATTTATTTCGTTGATGAAGCACTGCTGAAAGTATGAAATCTCTAAGAGTTTGTGAATTTGTGAGTTTTAATTTATGACCTATGAATTAGATTTATGTGAGAATTGCTTTATTTATGTAAAATTACATGTTTAATAGAATTTTACTATTTGAAGGCATGAAATTTATGTTTAGGATTTTATTGTTTTAAATTATGAAGGTATTTTGATTTTAGTCCCAACGGTTTTAAAAGAAAGGAAAATTTTATTCCAAGCATGTTAGTTCACGCTCTAAAAGATATTTTTCAAATTATTAAATAAAAGTGAGACTTCCGCTGTTTATGAAAATTGGGGCGTGACATCGTTCGCCGAAGGCTCGCACGAACGCACGAACGAGCTGGTTCGTGTGGCCACCAAGCCGGGATGGTGCGGTCCATGTAAATTTTCGGATTTTGACCATTTTGGTCCAATATTGACTACACTTCCCTAGGTTGACCCACTCACTCTTTACACCTATATCCCACTCATTTCACACACAAACACACACTTCTCACTATATTCTTGCACTCCATTTTCTCTCAAAACCAAGAAGAAGGAGGAGGAAATTTTTCATATCTCAAATTCTACATTTCCTTTCACTAATTCCTTCCATAGGTATGTTTCTCTAACTCTCCTCTCTCTATTTCTTGCAATATTGTAGAGATTCCATGGTTAAACTTTCTAGAATTAGAAATTCAATTTCTAAGGTTCTTGAGCATGGATTTGAGGATTTTTTATTCTAGCTTGTTTGTGAGCAATTGATGATGCATTTAGGCTATATTGTTGATGGGTAATCCAATGGGAACCCAATTGCATGTTAATTTTGAGTATTAAGGACTTAATTGAAGATTGAAATTTTGGGGGTAGGCTTAGTGACAAATTTTGGGAAATATTGTGCAAATATTTAATTTTTATGATAATGTTGTGCTAATTGCTATTATTTATGAGTATATTGATAATATGATGGGTTAATTGTGTTGATTCACCAATGAACTTTGCTTATTTGAGGTTTCATTGATAAATAGCATTGGCATAACTACTAGTTTGCATGATTAATTCCTTAATTCTTGGTCATTACCCATTTTGTTCAATCTTATAATACTTAGTGAATGAAGTTGAGATGGACTCTTGTTTATTGTTCCTCTCTTGTTCATGCATAGTATTCTTCTAGGAAATGTTGATGGTTAGTTGAGCTCCTTGTTTAGATCTTGCTAATGCCTAACATTTTTGTAGGCCATGTCTAAAAGAGGTAAAGGAAAAGCTTCGAGTTCAAGACCTAAAAAGGGTTGGAATGATCCAACAAAGGAGGATGAGTGTTTAGCAAATTGTTGAGACAAACCTTCCAATCATGGTTTGTTTTTCGAAGATAATGAGACTTTCTTCGATAACTTTGAAAAAGTTTGCATCATGGATTTTCAATCGGGAAGATATTATGAGAAGAGGCCCTTTGAAGGGTGCAACTTTGGAGAAGATATTGAAGAATTGTTTGCAAACATAGGATGGAGGGGTTGCTCGACATTCAACACTTGAACTCATTCAAGAGATTGAATATTGAATTCTTAAGCACGCTTGAAGTCATAAAAGTGGATGGAATGCCTACTAAAGCAAGGTTTCGGATAAACAATGAGAGTTATGTTGTGACTACAAATCAGCTCAATGAATTCTTTGGGTGGGAAGAAAACATCGATAGGCGAAATTTCTATGCATGGGAAAGGTTTACTCGAGCTCAGGAAGTGTGGAAATGATTAGTGATGATGAAAAAGCCTACAATTCTCAAGTTTCTAAGTCCTTTCGTCTTGTTAATCTTATATTCTGTTGTGTGCACAAGATTATAGCAAGTTCTGTTTTTGCTAGAGTTGAGACTAACATGATGAGAAGTGATGTTCTATACATCTTGCATTCAATGTTAACTTCTAAAAAGGAGGATTTCGGGGCTTATCTTCTCAAGAATCTTAGTCAACAAGCCGCAAGGACTACTTGCGCTTATGGGGGAATAATTGTGTTAATTTCTCAAAAGGTTAGTCCTTTACCAGAAAGAGAAGGTGCAATAGGTGCGATGATGAATGTGGATTACATGATAAGGACTAGAAGTTCAAGAAGAAGATGAATGTTGTTTGTGTTGTTGGGCTAAATATCAAAGACCTCTTCCCTCTACTCGAGTATGAGCTGATCACAGTAAAGAAGAGCGAAAACTTGAAGCTTGATTCACCCGAGCACATTCAAGTTAAGGAACAATTTAATCACAGGTTAAATAAAAGAGCGAGGGGTGCATCGAGTTCACAAGCACAAGAAGAAGAACAAGTTGAAGAGCAAGAGCCTATGCAAGAGGAAAACTACTTTGAGCAAGAAGGAAACAGTGTGTTTGAGGGTTTGACGTTCAATGAATGGGGTTATGAGGTTCAATCTTTGAGGATAGATGTGAATGAGTTTAAGAATGAGTATTCTTATCTTCGCTCGGATGTGACGAGATTGACTGACAATTATCGTTCTCTCAAGACTACGGTGGATTCGATTAATAGGAATGTGAACACTATGAACACCAACATGGAAGAGATTCTTGAAGCACAAAGAGCAATGATGAATTGGCATATTGAGGAGGGGCACTTCACGCATCCCCGTTATACTCCTCCGTGATGTGTAAAAACGTCATGAGGAAGGGTAACAATTTCTTCTCCTTATCTTGCTTCTTATCCCGAATTTCTAGTTTAATTCGTTTTGTAGTGATATTGTTTTATGATTGTGGGATTTTTAGGTAGTTTTGTGTTTTGAATTGCTTTGTGGATTATGAATGACTTGGAATTTCTTGTTGATGCTATTTTGTATTGTGCTCTATTTTGTGCATTGCATGATCTTTTCTCCACTCTTTGCCAAACTTTTTAGACCCTTGGTCCAAAAAAGTTTGGGGGGGTGTGGTATTTTAGCAAATCTCATCGCAATGTTATTCTTATGTTGATTCTTAGTGTTTCTATGATGTTTTGGACTATATGCTTAGGATGAGGCCTTGTTTTGCTTGTTGAATTTTGAGATTATTGTTGTCTTGAGTTGTTGGTCCCAAAGGCAGGTTTTAGAGAAAGAAACACTAAATCGAGTGTAGAAGGGAGGGGGGGTTGAATAGACTTGATGGTTTTCAGAACCTTTTTCTATTTAGGCTTATTTTAAAAACAGCAGACTACTTAAGGTCGTCTGATTTTATAAATTGTGCACTGTGTATTGAGTGCGGGAACGATTTTGATGAAAACCCTTTTTAGTGATTTGTGCACAGTTAAGAACAGAAAATTTAAAAATGCAAGACACCAAAATTTATAGTGGTTCGCACTAAAAGGTGCTACTCCACTCTCCACAATCCAACTGGACTTGTGGGGTTCTCCACTAACTTCTCACTGACTCACTCACTTTCTTGAGAGTAAAACTCTATTACAATAGTCTATGCTTAAATAGCAGTCGACTTTCAAACAGCTTCTACAAAGCTTATAAAGGATTAATATGAATGTAGAGTGTGTTGAGTATAAGCAGAGAATTTGATAGAGTTTCGGTAAGCTTAATCGCGTTTTGATCCACGCTTGAATTCTTCACTGGTACTCTTATTTATAGGTTCAAATTACTAGCCGTTGGGATTGACTAGAGATCTGAAATCCTATAATTTAGGAATCAATCAATCATCGAGATTGATTGAATCTTCTTCATGATTCCCGGAAACCTTCGCAATCTTCAATCAATCAAGTTTGCCCGTTGATTGACTGATCTTCTATTCTGGGAATCTTTTTGTTGTCGCCAGTCAACTCTAACGTGATTCCGTAGAATCTGGGTGGAGCACAAGACTTCAGTTGATCTGTCTCCTTAGCTGGTATACCGGTCTGCTGGTATGTGGACCTCAGCTGATGTGCTGGTCTGCTGATGTGCGCACCTCAGCTGATATTTTGGACTTCATCTGGTGTCTCAGTCCTCATCTAGTTTGGTCCTAGTTTTGTCTGCGACATGCTCTTCAGTTGATCTTCTGACTTCAGTGTCAGCTGCTCAGGTCTTCTGTCTTCTATGATCTGCCAAGTCTTCAAGAACTTAGCTGGTGTTCTTCTCTATGAAAGCTTTAGATCATCTAGGCAACAAGGTCTGTTCCCCCTTACTGAGAGTCTATCTAATCCTAAACTATTCATCAGCTGACTAACAGGTTCAACTGGCCCTATTACAAGCTGATTGGTTTATGTCATCAAAACATCTAACAAGAATATCCTAACAAATTCCCCCTTTTTGATGATATCAAAACCAACTCTGCTGATCTCAAAAGATAAACGCATAAAGATTAAGATCAAATAGGACATAAAAGAAGATCTTTAGATAAGATCCTTTAGACAGAAATTAAGGAGCAGCTGACAACAAGAGGTTGTCTTGAAAATTAAATACTTCATTAAACAAAAGAAGAGTTACAAGGAGATAAAATTCCTGCCCTCAGCTGACTCAGCTGGACTATTACACCAAAGATCTTCTGCTGCTGTTTGGTACTTGCATCCAGTCCAGGAACCTCTTCTCTATTGCCTTCAGAGCAGGAACAGACGAGTCAGGAAGAGTTGGAAGAAAACGGGTCACCATGTCTAACCAGATCTTCCGAACCTCTACCCAGTCTAGGTTTCCATTATCATCAGTTGGTGTAGGAAAGAGTTCAAGCTTGGGTAGCTCAGGCTGAGCGCTAGCTTTGATCATGGCTTCAGTGATGAACTTAGAGAAGGTCGGATAGTTCACTTTCAGCCAATCTCTGAACTCTATATTCTTCTCCTCAGCTGATCTGGTATCCTCTCCTCTAAGGACATAGAACTGGATAAGTGCTCTTGCTTTAATTGTTCTCCAGATAGCAACCTGAGCTTCCGACATGTCTTTGATGAAGATTTCAATAGGCCCATCAATCAGAGGCTCATCTTGTCCAGGTATGAACCTACCATTCTGCTTTCTCTGGGGCACTATTTTGCCTTCTTTCTTCATCCTCCTCAGATAGCGCTTATTTAGCTTGTCTTTCATCTCACGCTCATGCCTTTTGTTCCTCTGCTCAGGGGTCTCCTTCTCTGCCAGTTGTAACTCTTTGGCAAGTTTCGCATCAAGCTCAGCATTCATGATGCGCTTCTGCTTCTCCTTCACTTTTTTTGCCTCCTCCTGCCTTTACATGGCCTTAGCCAATCTCTGATCTCTCATCTCTTGAGTTCGCTGCTGAGCCAGACTCCTGTTATTGATATACTCTTCAACATTCTGGACCCTAGCTGATAGAACTCCACTGTTATTCTCAATTAGGGCTTTTAATGCAGCAACCTCAGCTTTTAAAGCAGCACTCTCAGCTTGCAGAACAACAATATCAGCTGAGTTCTTTTCTTCCCCCTTTTTGATATCATCAAAGGCAGATGAAGAGGGAAGGGAGGAGGGAATCTTCTGAACAACAGATTTGAGGTCCTCTTGACCATCTTTGCACTCTGCTACTTCTCTCTCCAAGTTTGCAGTAAGCAGACTAATCTTGTCAGCTTCAGCAGAGAAAGAAGCGTTCGCATCGTCAATGAAACCTTGTGTAGTCATCTCAAAACGCTTCCGAGTAAGATATAACTCGCGTCTAGTGACAAACAGACTGTTCTCAAGGTTTTGCTACAGCTTATTCCTGTGATCTAGCAGCACTTGATGTACATGTTTTTCCACCAGAGAGGGGACAAGAGTCTTTGCTGCCTTCAGAGTGGCCTTGACTTCCCTGATATGATCATCAAAATATTCATGCATTTTGTTTAGTATATCGGGAGCCACCTGATCAGCTTGAGTGATTTCAAAGTTCTCTGCGGGAGGAATATAGTCAGACTCCACTGTCTCTGGGAAGTCTAGAGCAACTCCATCTTTGAGTAGCAGAGCTCGAGCTACTTGGCGAAGACCTTCAGGCGAGGTCAGCTGGGATGGAGCCTTAACATCCAAGGCATCCATCAGAATTTCTTCCCATGTAGTGAAGGTGGCTTCACCCATTTCTTGCAAGAGGGCCAGGAAGAAGGTGACTGAGCCTTCTCTTGCTGGAGCCCAGGCTAAGCCTTCAGCCAACAGGTCTTCGTAGGATGGGTAGAGGGATATTTAAGGGATATAGAGGGAAAGGTGAGCAAGGGCAGTAATGATCGTGCCACGTTCTAAAGGTCCTTTAGGATAGATATTTGTATATGTGGCTTGCTGGGTAAGATCAGTAGGGGAGGTAGGGCAGTCTAGGTTGATGGGCTCTGTGATAAGGGGTAGAGGGTCAGCTGATGGCTCATCAGAGGCAGCTACATCCTCTGGTTAATTTCCAGCTAGGATTTGTGAAGATGAGGGATCAGCTGGGGATGAGTAGTGAGTAGAGGTTTGGGGGACTGGGGAATCATGAGGTGAAGGGGAGTGTGAGGGAATATGTGTAGGAATAGATGAAGGGGTAGGTTGAGATGACCTGATTGGCTGAGCATTGATGGGTGAGTCTTCAGGAGAGGCATCTTTAGTAGAATGGACCACTTCTGTTTCAGTATCAGATGCCTTTGCTGAATCCTCCTCTTCAGCAGTGTGGGAAGCAGACTTTTCTTCTGAGCCGGAAGAACCATCATCCTGATCTTCATAAGTTGGCTCATCTACAAGTAATGTGGATCTAAGCAGCAGGAGGCCTCTTCTTCAGTATGCTCAGAGGACCAGTATCATCATCATCATCTAAAGAGAGCTTCCTCTGAACAGGAGTGTTGTCCCTCTTGGACATCTTCTTCTGCTGAACCTGATCAGCAAGCTCCTTAGCCTTTCTCTTCTGCTTCTTCTGAGTACCAGCAGAAGGTCCTGGAGCAGCTGCTGCTGAAGCAGCCTTGAATCTGAATCAGGAGCTCCCAAGGACTTGATATTGTGCCCCTTTATGAACTTAGAGTGGTTGTAATCAACAACCCACTCAGCATCCCACTCATGCTCTGGCATCAGACGACACAAGATTACGGTAATCTTGGTAGCCATGGAGCATTTGGACTTGAGCCCATAGATCTACTCTTCGCCCACTGTCTCTCTTGTAAACCTCTTCGATTCCTGCTCCAACCGAAACCATAGTAGACCTACCAAGTCTGCTTGAACCCCATCCAAAATCGTGTGAGCCACGCTTAGGCGGAGTTTGGTCAAGGCATCCAAACTCCCTTGCTCTGCTAGAATCACCTTGTTCACAATGTCCATCAGAAACTTGTATCTCCTCCTGAGCATATTCTTCTTCAAACCTGAGGTTTTGTTCCGTTGACTTCTCCTTGCCATCATTTGAAAAGTCTCAATATGTTTAGATTCCTTGTAGGTGTGAGGTAGAACACCAGAAGAGGGCAACTCAAAGATTTCTGAGCAGCCTTCTTGGTAAAGGTCACAGTGGTCTCATCGATGATTGATCGGATGGCGTTGTCCCTGAATTTGGCTTTAAGCAAAAAATGCAAAGCGAAGTAGTTGAGCGTCTTGTTATCCGGCGGTGCCATGGAAATGAAGGTTCGTAGGTGAAGCTTTTGAAGAAGGTTCAAGATTTCCCTTATTTCTGGAATCCGTGTCGCTTCGTAGTCCACAACCATTTCAGCGTACATATCCTCAACCAGAGCCTTCTATGCCTTAGTATCCATATCTTCAACACAGAGATTAGTAGCACAGAGAATTCAAAGAAAGGTAGGGTAGATAGCAATTGCAGAGAGGAAAGAGTCTTTAGAAAGGAGGTTAAAAGATATTTATATGAAATGAAGAAGATGAGCAGTTTTTCCAAAAGAAAACCGATTAAAATGGATCGTGGATGGACATGTTTCATCACATAAATCAACGGTCTGGATTAAAAGACCTTTGAGATTTTTAGGGGTGATGCGTAGGTGTCAGGTTTCGAAAAGAGTTTAGCCGCCCAAAAATTCCGTCTTTTTGAAAAATGAATGATTAAAAACTTTTGCAAGGTATTTTAGGCGGTGAGAAATTACTTACCACTGACACCGAATTTTGGAAAAATGATAAATCCCAAAATTTTCAAAAATGAAAAATTTGATTGCCAATTTTCTAAAATTAATTTTAGAAATTAGGGATTTATCAGAATTTTGAAAAGATTTTATTTTCCAAAAGGTAATTTGAAGAAAAAAGAAGAGTAAACTTATCGGGTAACTGATGTGGCAAGATCAGCTGATAAGATAAATCCTCCAGCGAAAACCTCTTCTGCTCATCTGGTGGTCTAAAATCAGCTGGCATGGGTCAGATGAGGGGAAATGGCCTTGTCTGGTTCTCTTGACTTATACCTGTATCAAGTTAGAAATAACAAGATAGGAAAAGGACAAGAAAACATAAGAGGACATACCAGACCAGCTGACTTAGAGATCAGCTGATTACCACAGTATATTCCCCCTCAGCTGATCACCAGCTGAACACTTAGAAAACCTTTTCTGTCTTTCTTAAAGAACTGCCTCTCCATCTACCATCCCTAACTCAGCTACTAATTCTCTGAATCTGATCTCAGCTAAAGGTTTGGTAAGAACATCTGCTCTCTGCTTCTCGGTGTGAATCTTCTCCATCCTGATGTCACCCTTCTCAGCATGGTCTCTAAGAAAATGATGTCTTATGTCCACATGCTTACATCTGGTATGGAGAACTGGATTTTGAGTAATGGCTATTGCACTTGTGCTATCACAGAAGATGGGGATCTCTTCTGTAACCACATGATAGTCTCTCAGCTGTTGTCTGATCCAAAGCAGCTAAGAGCAGCAGCTACCAGCAGCCATGTACTCTGCCTCTGTTGTGGAAGTAGCTACTGAGGTCTGCTTCTTGGAGAACCAAGAAATCAGCTTACTTCCTAGAAACTGACATGTGCCTGAGGTTGACTTCCTATCAATCTTGCACCCTCCATAGTCAGAATCTGAATACCCACTCAGCTGAAAGTTGTCATCAGTTGGGTACCAGAGGCCCAGATTGGAAGTACCCTTCAAATACTTCACAATCTTCTAAGCTGTTTCCAGATGAGACTTTTTAGGGTTCGTCTGAAATCATGCACATACTCCTACTGCTAAGCTGATATCAGGTCTGCTGGCAGTGAGATACAATGGAGAACCTATATGTCACGCCCTAAAATTCTATGCATTTCAAATCAGCGGAAGTCTTGATTTTAAATAAATAATTAAATAAAACCTTCTTTAGAACGTGAACCCTTTTTACTAGAAATAAAATTCTTTTCTTTGAAAACCCTTTTTGAACTAAATAAATCAGACATTCACAATAAATAACACATTCAATACATCCATGAAAATCATAAAATATCATAATAAATATTCA
>JAPKLY010001586.1:0-33591 GCA_026898435.1 Prunella vulgaris
TTAGAAATACAATTTGAATCACACTAAAAAAATATTGTAAAGATCGTCGTTTGCAAAAACCCACCAATATATTCTTTTGATTTTACATTACAGAGACTGTTTATATATACGTATGAACACCAGTCATATCATTGAAAATATTGTAAAGATCGTCGTTTGCAAATACCCACCAATATATTCTTTTGATTTTACATTACAGAGACTGTTTATATATACGTTGAACACCAGCCATATCATTGAAAGTCAGAACCCAAGGTGTTATACATAGAGATCATGATCATTCGCATATTGCATATGCCATGATATAACATATTAATAGAGTAATTTACATATTGCAAGTTAATTCATTTGCAAACACATATTGCAAATGCCTCGTAATAAATAACAGAGTAATTAACAGAGATTCCAAGTCCTTAACATGGAACTTCAAGTCTTACTAGAAAAATTGACGTTTGATTTTTCGTAACTCCGACATAGTTTCTTTCATGTTTATTCTTTCTGAAGGAGATTTATGGGAGCACTTCAACGCCAACATCAGTATGGAGTATATATAGTGCATCATTTTATCACAACGTTCATCATCAAAATCTGTAAGTAAGTTGATATCCATAACCTGATCCAGTGATTGTGGAAGCAGGCTTTCAACCCAACTCTTCAAGATCAAATCTCCATCACCATAACTATAAACATCACGCCTCGTTAAAACCATTCCTTCCAATCCAATCCGTACTCTATAGCGAATATATATATATATATATATATATATATATATATATATATATATAGAGGGAATTGCACTTTTGGTCCCGTAGGACACGCACCCGATTCAAAATGGTCCCAAATATTTCAGTTTTGGTCCCATATCTTTTTTTCTTTACAAAAATAGACCCAAAAGATTCGTGTAATACGAAATTCATCTTATATCATCTAACACCGTTTAAAAATTAACAGAGAAGTCACATTCTTTGCCCGTGCTCTGTTATTAAGTGAAAATAACACAAAATCAACACAGAAAACACATACTTTGTGGAGATTACACCCAAAATACTCAATCATGAATCATCATCTTCTTCATTGTGTAGTTTTTTTGGGGTGTAATCTTCACAAAGTATGCATTTTCTGTATTGATTTTTTGTTATTTTGACATAATAGCAGGGCACGTGCAAAGAATGTGACTTCTTCGTTAATTTTAAAACAATTTTAGATAATATGGGATAAGTTTTGTATTATCCAAATCTTTTAGGACTATTTTTGTAAAGAAAAAAATATATAGGACCAAAACTAAAATGCTTGGGACCATTTTGAATCGGGTGCGTGTCCTGTGGGACCAAAAGTGCATTAACCTCTATATATATATATATATGGTATTGGGAGGAAAAGTCAAGATATAGTATAGCTTGTGGCATGAAAACATTAAGCGTGCGCCATTAAATAATGTAGTATATATATATGCTTAGACTTCAGACTTCATTAGTGAATGAAATACTCATTTTGATAGAGTTAAAGATATAGGCGACAAAAATCACTAACACCCCTTAATTACCGTACATTGTTAAACTACATTATCTGCCAAATCACAAGAATAAAACTACGTGTCAATTTCAATTTGAGAAACTATTACCATTACAATCAAACATAGAGCTTCAAGATTAGATATATGATGATGTGGATCAAGTCCCCAAGTGCTTACTTCCTCAACCCTATAATGGTCATTTTGATCCATCTTCTTCCTTGCAAAGTCAATTTTCATACTTGTCTTGCAACTCTAATTGGACTGATGGGGAGACGAGACAATGACGGATTTTGTGCCTGAAATCAGGAGACAAATAATAAGGATTACTGGCAAATATTGTTTATATATATGCTCAAAATACATCCTTTATTTATAAAATGTTGGAAAAAAAAACAAGAATATGATAGATGATGACCTTTACTTAAGAACAGATAGATAAGTTCAACTTTAGAATAGATGATGCACAAAAACAGATGTTCATCGGATAGATATGTTCATCTCCATTGAGCAAGATTTAGGATTTGGTTTGATAAGTTTTAAGAATTCAAGTTTCGACAAGTGATGTAGAAACAATGTAATTTACACTTCCGTGGAGCAAATATTGCAAGGCCTTACCATGAAACTTCAAGTCTTAATATAGAAAAATCGGAGCTTGATTTTTTGTAGCTCAGATAGAGTTTCTTTCATGTTTATTCTGTCTGCAGGAGATTTAGCTGAGCACTTCAAGGCCAACACCAATATGGAAAATACACAATGCATCATCTTGTCACAATGTTCATCATTAAGATTCGAGAGTAAATTGATATCCATAACATGATGCAGTGATTGTGGAATTGAGCTTTCAACCAAACTCTTCAAGCTCAAATCTTCGACAAACATGGCATCATTTGGCCGTTTTCTTGTAAAGGTTTCCATCAACATAACACCATAACTATAAACATCACATCTTGTAGAAACTAAACCTTCCAAGCCATACTCTGAAACAAAAATCATAACCCATCACACCTTACAATAATATGCACTAGAAGATATTTGATACAATTAAATGTGATTAATTAAAGAGGGAAAAAAATTAACCTGGTGCAATGTACCCCAGCGTGGCAAGGGTATCAGTCAGCACAATGCTATCCCCTTTACCTAACAGTTTTGATATCCCGAAATCACTTACATGGGCAATCATCTCTTCGTCCAATAACACATTATTAGGCTTTAGGTCACAGTGAATGATGGGTGTTGCATAGCCATAATGAAGATATTCTAATGCACACGCGACATCAATCATTATATTCAACCTTTACATAACATTCAAGCAATGATTGTGGGAATACAACCATTTTTCAAGGTTTTCCATTTGCATATATTCAAGTACTAATGCCCTGAAATCTTCATTAGAGCAGCTGCTTATAACCTTGGTCAGGTTTCTATGGCGAATGTTACGCAGTATGTTGCATTCGACATCAAAACTCCTGAAAGCAGCTTCACTATGCAGATTAAAAACCTTCACGGCTATAACCCTCGCATCTCTGAGAATTCCTTTATAAACAGAACCGAAACTCCCATTGCCTAGCAAATTACTTTCATCGAACTGTTTAGTTGAATGCAAGATTTCATAATAGGAAATTCTTTCTGTTTTCGTAGATACTGCTAGCTCGTTAGTTCTACCACCTACCTTATACTTCCTTTGATAATGCACAAAGATAAGTCCCAAACAGACGAAAACGATAAGCACAACCACCCCAACAATAATAGACAAAAAAAATTTCACTTTTTTCCTCCTTGATGTGCGATCGGGAACAACAGGGCAGAGAGACACATGAAACCTAGGAATTCCACATAATGCTTTATTTTCTTTGAAAGACTCCATAGTGAAGTTTTTGAATGGACCATCAACAGGAATCTCTCCACTTAAAGCATTGAAAGAGACATTGAAAAAGACAAGGCTTTTAAGTGTCTCCAAAAGACTTTGGGATTGAACCAGAAAGTTTATTATAGGAGAGATCCAGTTCTGACAAACTGACCAAGTTTCCCACAGATATGGGAATTAAACCTTCTAGTGTATTATGGGCCAGAGACAGAGAGATTAGATTCTGTAACTTCCCAATGGTGGTGGGGATAGTCTGAGAAAACTGATTCATGGCTAGATTAATACGAGTTACTACCACTAAGTTACCCATATCTGGAGGCAAAATTCCACTTAAGGAATTCGAGGATAGGTCTAGCTCAAACAAATCCGTGAGGCGCCACAAGCTTGACGGTATGTTTGAAGTCAGATTGTTGGAATTCAAATGAAGTTTTCTTAGAGAAGTGATATTTCCATAACATTCAGGAATCGAACCAGAAAATTGATTTTGGCTTAAAAGTATAGAGTTGATGAATTGTAAATGACACAGACCCTCTGGAATGGAACCTCTGAAATGGTTGTTGAATAGAGCTAATCCCTGAAGCATATGCATGTGCTTGAGAGTATGAGGAATTTCACCAGACAACTCATTCTGTGATAATGAGAGAGTGATTAAGCTGCTTAAGTTGCCTATACCAGCAGGCACGCTACCCTCAATATTGCAATTGTGGGAAATGAAATATTGCAATGCGGAAGAGAAGTTCCCAATGGAAGATGGAATTATTCCAGAAAGCGGATTGTCACCAATTTGGAAAAATTTTAAAAATCTGCAATTTGTTAAGGAAGTAATAAAGCTCAATTCTAAAGAAGACAATTTAGTTACAAGATTATTGGAGGCCAAGCTGAGGAATTGAAGTAGAGTTAGGTTGCCGAGAGAGTGGGACACAACACCAGTGAAATTGTTTCCTCCGAGATCAAGATTTTCGAGATGGACACAGTTATAGATAGAGCTTGGTATTGCTCCACTCAACTTATTCATACCAAGGTAAAGTCCTTCAAGAAGGGGTGAGGCATTGCACAAATTGGTGGGAAGGCCGCCTGATATACCATTGTCAGTAAGGTCAAGGTTTTGAAGAGATGAGATGTTGAAGAGCTCCGACGGAATTGAACCCCCGAAACTGTTGAAAGGTAATATTAAGTTCTCCAATTGGTAAAGTCGGGTAATATCTGTGGGTAAAACACCTGACATGGGTGAATCAAAATGAATAGTGACTCGATAAAAATATAAAAAATGAATGGTGGTGAAGGATCAAATTGCCACGGGGCATTTTTTTTTTTTTTGACATGTCAATGGTGACTGGAGTAATATTTCTATGAATATTTTTCTCTTTGCATTAAATTTTAAAAAAAATTAATCCTACACTTAAAATCCTGAAAATAATAATCACTGGCTTTGAAATATAAGCTTTTTTACTAAATCTAAGGTTACGAACTGACAAACTAATATCTTTCTCAGATTAACAGAACATTTACAAATTAAATAAATTACCTTAATAATTATTTTATAGTTAGATCTGAATTTTTAAAGGGTTACAAATAAAATCACAATTTTTTTGTAAATTGCAATTATTTTATTTGATTGCAATTTGCAAAAAATTGATAATTTTATTTGCGATTAACTCAATTTTGAAATATATGAAAAATTCATAATATCTACAGTAAAAAAGAAAATAATTTATAAAATCATAAAATCAACCAGTTATTTCCTAATTATTATTTCCTAAACATTGTAAGAGATAAATTTTTTTTGGGTACCATAACTTATAGACTGTCTGTTTTTTGTCCCAAAAATTTTGACTATTAGATTTCGTAACTCTTAGGATTGTTCAATTTTGGTCCTATTTTCAAAGAAATAGTAAAAACAACGCCATTTTTGCCAATCGTAATACACATGGTGATTGAATTTGGAAATTTTCGATATTTTTGTTAGTATTTTATTATTTTTTATTTGTATTTTAGTAATGATGAATAAATAAATAAACACAAAATGAAAAAAATAATTATTTGGCACCCACGTCAGTAAAGGTACCACCAAAAAGCCCTAAATTCAACCATTACGTGCTTCGTGCATGGAAAAAATAATTTTATTTTTATTTTTCGATGAAAATGGAATCAAAATTAGACAACCTAAAAGTGTTACGGACCAAAATTGAAGAGTCAAAATTTTCGAGATCAAAAGTGGACTTGATAAGTTATGGGACCAAAAAGCTTTTTATCTCTGACAATGTTTAGTGAATTTTAATAAAAATAATGTCATTATAAAAAAATTGGATGATAATTTTTAGTAAAATATGATAATATCTTACTACTGTGTATATTTAGAAGTAATAATAATAATAAATATATTTACAAAGAAAACGGATGACATGTGTAGGCTTATACGTAATAATAGTAGCACCTGTGAAGTTGTTTTCAGAGATATCCAACTGTCTTAGCATTGTAAGATTTGCAATATCTGTTGGGAGGCTGCCACTCAAGTTATTGCGCCCTAGAGCTAACAATTGCAAGGAAGACAGATTGAATATATTGAGGGGCAGTGTGCCACTGATATTACTCTTTTCAACACCAAAATCAACCAAGTTGTAAAGATTGCCAATCTCCATTGGTATAACACCTGTTAAGAAAAAATATAAAAATTTGAAATGTGTATATATATATAAATTAAGCTGATGGAGTGAAGAATATATATATAATATACCTTGTAAGTTGTTACTACCCAGATATAATTCCTCGAGAGATGTTAAATTGCCAATTGATGTTGTTCTCCCCGCTGAAGAAGTTGAACGATAGAGATAGCATTTGAAGTTCTGAACACTGAGACAGATTTGATGGAATTTGGCCGCTCAGCCGATTGAAAGAAAGGGCAAGCCATTCAAGAGAGGGAAGATTATGACATATGTTCATGGGAAGAGTGCCACTCAATTCATTGTTTGATAAATCCATGGCTTGTAAGGTGGATAAGTTAAATATGGGGGTTGGTATAGCACCTGAGAGATGATTGCCGTACATGCCTAGGAATCGCAGGTTATAGAGTCTCCCCAACTCCTCTGGAATTTCTCCATTCAAAGAGTTATAATCCAAATTAAGAAATTGCAGATTTGAAAGGTTAGAAAGGGACTTTGGGATGAAACCAGAGAAGCTGTTATTTCTTAAGGACAAGCGTTCAAGTTTAGTTAAATGGCCTAACCTTGCTGGAATCTCTCCCGTGAAGTTGTTAATTCCGAGTGAAATAAACTTCAAGCGGTGAAGGAGAGACAACTCTTGAGGCAAAGTGCCACTAAAATGGTTGTAGCTGAGGTCGAGGGAAACGAGGAACGACAGATTTCCTAGCTGTGGTGGAATAGTGCCGTAGAGACCCATCCTCAAAATATTCAACGCCCTCACTCTGAGGTGGCGCAAGCCGCAAGTGACTCCGATCCAATTGCAAACGTCGACACTCGAATTGGTCCAGTTTTTGGCAACTATTTGGTCTGGGTCTGAGGTGAGAAGTGCTTTCAAAGAAAGAAGGGCAGATTGATCAGTGGTAGAGGTAGTTCTGGCTTGAGAGGGGAATAAGGCGAGTAGGATGGCAAATGAAAGAAAATAACAAGAAGCACTAATTCTGTCCATGGGTGTAGATGCTCTAATGCTAATTGTGTGATTTGCTGCACGTAACTGCAAAGATATATAGATGAATTCCAAAGGCGCTTTTGAGTGCTAATTTTGCCAATTTTGAGTGCTTATAAAAACAGTTTGGGGAGGTATTCGAGTAGCTCCAACAGCTCGGTTCGAACCACTATTTATAAAACATAAGGAATGCTTGAGACGGCAATTTTTTATTATGAGGTGATTAGTGTGAAAATTGTTTAAAAAATTTTATGCTTGTTTGTTAAGTTTATTAAATTTTTTACAATTATTTACATTAAATTGATCAAATAAGTTTAATTATAAAAAAATAATTGTTATAATTTTATAGGAACACTGAGTTGGACAATTATTGTATCAATGGTTGAATTATTAATTAGGCCAACAATTGAAAAATTGAGGAGAAAATTAATTAGGCTAAGAATTAATTTTTGTGGGCCATTTAATTAAATTCAATGGCCACAATGCATTTATTTTCTACCAATTTAAAGTTGAAATAATTTAATTCAAGGCCCATTCGGTTTCTTAAATATCTGAGCCCACTCGTGATTGATTTTTTCTTGGTTTGACTAAGTTGTAGATAGGAGGAGACTTGCCTTTTCCATTACCACCACATTTCTTTCACCAATGATAGGTTAGCTCACCTGGTCACCGAACTCCTCACTTGAGTGAGTTACCCGAGTTTGATTTAATTTTTTTGAAAATGAATTAAGGGAGATATAAGGTTGGCTTAGAGATAATTCTTGGAGTGTTTGAGGACTGAAACTCAGAAGCTATGGCACTTTAAAGTGTTCGAACAAAGGGAAGAATCGTTAACTTGAAGAGTTGCTTAAAAAAAAAAAGCACGATTTCATTCCGTACTCGGCCCTTGTTCACAATAACCATGGCCGGTGCTGAATTCTTTAATTTACAAATAATTTGTCCATAAAATTAAATTTTTAGGTAATTAATTATCAACAAATAATTTTATCTGCGCACAAAATTTGTATAATTAAATTCCAACGATAAAATTTTTGTAGGTAAATAAAGAAGATATTTATATAATTAGAGAATTTTGTATGCAATTCAATAGACAATCCACTATAAAGTTTTTTTGTTGAAAATTTCGTAATTATATCCTGTTGGGAAAATTTTCACTAACAATATCAACAAATTTTCGTAATTATATATGTATAAATAGTATGAATCAAAATTGTATTTTTCATATATATACTCTAAAAACTATAGCTGTATAATTTTATAGTTAGCGTAGACTCAGAAGTCTTCTCCAAAGTATTTCCACAAACAATTAAAGAAAATATTTAATAGGCACATGATAGGAGAAGAAATTGGACTTTTTATTGTCAGATATTATAATCGCTGACCCATCTCCAGCAATTAATAATTGCCGCGCGCTGATAAATATTGGCATTCTCATTGTTTATAAATAATATCAATAACAATTTAATAAAGTAATTATAGAGATGTTTGGACAATGGAAATAAAATGTTGCTGGTATTGTTTTTTTTTTCATTTTTATTATATGCATTATAAATTTGGACAATAAAGAAGAAATATAGACATTCAAAGTAGTTTGAATAGGGGGAGGGGAAAACCTCACTGCTTTTTTCTTTTTCTTTTTTATATGTGAAATGTTAAAAAAATTGAATGAACGTCCATAATTTAAAATTCATGCGTTAAACATTGAAGAATTGCAACACGAAATTAAGTTCTTTAGATCTCACTTGCCAGTATATTAATTTTGACTTGAAACGAAAGGTGGTGGACTCTTGGGGTAAACGGTGGAGATCCATTGGAGATCAAATGTGTTCCGTAATTTTCAAATAGATGACGACTGGAGACCAAATCTCTGTTCTTTTTCCATAGGCCAGATTGGAAGACTGAGTCTTCACTAATTACAAAGTTTTGTTGACTAAGTCTTTGCTAATTAAAAATTTTTGTCCTGGGTCTTATTTTTGTGATGTCTTAGATGCATCGTGCAACTCAAGTGTATTTTTAATAAGTTACACAAAATACTATTGAAAAATTACACATGTTACATGTTACTATTAAAAAGTTTATTTTTAATGGTGTAACTTTTCATTGATAATACGTGTGACTTTTCAGTAATATATGGTGTAACTTTTTAAACTTACACTTGAGTTGCACTATGCAACAGGTCCACATGAGACTTACTCTTTTGTGATTGCCACTGTCATCAAATTGAAAATCGATGTCGATATTAATATCGGTTCACTTGTAGTACAAAATTGAATGAAAATAAAAAATATCGCAGATATATCGCAAAATATTGCATTATGTATAAAAAACACAGTTTTTTTCTTCAAATTTTTACACAATTATATGAATATAATTTTTTTGTAATATAATATTTTTTTTGTTAATATATTAGAATTTTATTAGTATATTTTTTTTTCAATTGATGTGGGTAGTGGGGCCTGCCACTTGTTTGGAGTTGGAGTGGGGCCTCTCGCAATTAAATAGACAAACGGACAATTGAAAATACTAGCGTTGACCATCGAAGTCTTCGCCAGTCAACGAGTATGATGCAGCTAAATTGTAGTGAACTTGGACCTTAATTAATGCAATATAATTCACATCAAATGATCAAACAAATATGATGTTTAATAAGAATTAAACTAAAAAAAATTCAAATTTCAAAACGTAAAATAGAAAGACTGAAGTAAAATATTTCTCCATCGAGTAATATAGTGTAACAGTGAAGTATTCCAAATTCGATACATAATATATATATATTTCTTCTTAATTTTTTATTTTTCCCTATTCAATTTCAAACTAAGTGTATAATGATGAGAGTTCTAATCTAATCTTTCATGCTAACATAATTCTCATAATTACATGCTTATTTTGTAGCAATAAATCAAAGTACAATAAAATACATTAATAGAATAAAAACCAAATTCCTCTCGATTGTTTGGAGTTGGAGTGAGGCCTCTCGCAATTAACTGCCTGTTGTTCATTTCTTTGTCAAATAGCTGATTTACGTTTTAATTCCTTTAAATTTATCAGCAAACGGGTTTCAATTTGGGCCTACGACTTTGGGCCTTGTTTTTTTTGGGATTTTAAATTTTTTTTTTCATTTTATCTTATATGAACTCATCTCATCGCGATTTCTCCAACAATTATGCTTCTAAAATTCATAATTCTCTATAAAATAAATAAAACAGTTAAATTCAATTAATCAATTTAGCATAACATATGCCTAAAATTCTCTATAGAACAATGTCGTCGCTCTGTGGTTACACAAATCCAACTGCAAATGGGAGAAGAGATATTAGAGAGAGAAGAGCATGTGTACCCCATATACATTTACGACTTTTATGCCTATAGTTGACCATTTCTAAAAAGTAAAAAATCTTAATTATTTTAATTTAATATATTAATTTTTTGATAAGGCTAATTCCATATTTATTCATGTATAAGACCACCCTACACAAAACTCCCTCGATATGAAATTGATCTAATGTATAGCTGAATTAAACATTAAGTAATCTGTGTTTGCGAGAAAATCTAAGAAACACGTGCATTGATTACACATTAAGCCCAATACATGTGTATATACATATAGTATTCCAATTGTATTTTATTTTATCCTGAAAACATATACATTTTACATCTCATCGAGCTATTACATTTCTTTTTCTTCTTCTACTTCTCCTTATCTTGTATTTAGCACCAAAAAATAATTCCATCAACCATTTAGGCCAACCATAGCGGAGCGCGAAATACCCCATGCCAACTCCAATTGCAAACCCACATCCATACCCCAAAGCAACAACTTGCCAAGTGAACCCATCAAAAAAATCATCCCCATCCCCTTCGTCATCTTCATCATCTTGGTCCGAATTCTCTACATCTTCACATCTATTCATGAATGGGGGTCCGCAGAGTCCTCTGTTTCCAATATACGAGTCATTCTCAAATGTGTTGAATTGACAAGACCGAGGTATTCTCCCCAAAAGATTGTTCATCGAAAGATTTAACGCGGCAAGAAATGTCAGGTCTGTCAATTTCATCGGAATTTCGCCATCCAATTGGTTTGAGGACAGATCCAAGGATTCAAGCATACTCATATTCCCTAAAGAGGGAGAGATATGTCCTGTGAGATTATTACGAGACAAATTTAAGTACCTCAAAGAATTAAGCTTTCCGATGGACTCTGGAATACTACCAGAAAAAAGGTTGTCAGACATGTCGATGGTTGTAAAGGTTGTCAGAATTCTCTCCAAATGTTGCTCCAACCCTTTGAAAACGAATTCCATTGACTCATCATATTTGTTGAACCAATTAGCATTGTTGGTCATGTTTTCCTTTACATCTATCATGGCTCTAAAACTCTTAAAATATCGATCCGGCAAAGGTCCAGTAAATGAATTCTGGGCTATGTCGAAAACTTGCAAGATCGAAAATGGGGAGTTGGTTCTTGAAGCTGGGGGAAGTAGGGTGCCATAAAATCTATTGGACCTCAAGACAAGGACTCGAAGCGTGTGGAGACTCTCCATCCAAAAGGGAAATGTGTCTCTTATTTCATTGTTTCCTATGTCGAGAACTTCAAGATTTCGACAATTGAGAAGGGTTCGAGGTAGCGTACCTCCAAATTGGTTGCCATTGAGGTTAAGAGACTGAAGGGTGCAATTCTCTGTAAATGTTAAGGGAATGAGACCGTGAAGGCAATTTTGCTTTAAATGCAAGACCTCCAAATATGGGGTAAAATTTCCTAAACATTGAGGAATTGTGCCTTTCAAATAGTTATTAGACAGATGGAGATATTCAAGAGATGTCAAGTTGCAAATAGACGATGGAATCTGTCCACTAATTTTGTTGGAATGGAGTGATATAGATAGAATGTTTGAAAGATTCCAAACGGAGAGAGGTATTGTACCTGAAAGACAAATAAGGTTTAGATTTTCCACTAGATCACCTTAAAAAGGTTATATTAGCATTAATTGTATGATTTCCAATATTATGATGGGTAGTGTACCAGTAATTTGATTGCTTTCTACACCAAAAACATTCAAGTTGTGAAGGTTGCTCATTTCCTTTGGTATTGGACCTGTGTAGAAAATGTTAAGATGATTTATTAAGTTACATATTAAATGAAGCATGAAATCAACTAATTAAGAAATAGGCCATAAAATAAACTGATTAGAATACCATTAAATAGTTTTCCCCAAAAAGTAATATTTGAAGAGATGTTAACTTCCCGATGGATAAAAGAATGAACACATTCAAGTCCTAGACGTTGCAATTGAATGATAGACAAATCTCGGTCTCATTTACATTTTTTGTTCCTAATTCTCCGAAATAATTAATCTATAGTTTGGGAACAGACAAACTGGACTTAAATAAAGCAAACTTAAACGCTAGAGAATTTTGTATAACTATTATTATTGTAGAGAAAACGGACATGTGAAGCAGTTTTCCAATAGAACCAATTCAAGCATATATAATGGTGGTTTACTAGTAGGAGAGCAAATTCTAAAAAGTAATGACTTGTTTTCTCCATGGATGCTGCTTATTATAAATTCGGAGTCAAGTATGATAACTGTATGAATATAAATATGGGGAAAGGTTTTCTAAACATTGAGGAATAGTGCCTTCCAAATAATTATTTGAGAGATGAAGATGAAATCTGTCCACTAATTTTGTTGGAATGGAGTGATATATATTGTATTTTGATTGCAAATAATTTTGATTGCGTCCGATTGCAAGTCTAACCAAGTTGTGAAGATTGCACATCTCCTTTGGTTTAACGCCTGTGTAGGTCGAAAATAGTTAAATATTTTTGAAGTAATAAATATTAATAAATTGAGCTTCGAATAAAACATACCATTTAAATTGTTTCCCCCAAGAAACAAATATTGAAGAGATGTTAATTTCTCCAAAGCAGGGGGTATCTGCCCTGTGAATGAATTGTAAGACAAGGCCAACAATTGAAGTTGTTGACACTTGGATAGATTTGATGGAATTTCGCCGCTCAATGCATTAAATGCCAAAGACAGAGTTTGCAATGTGGATATGTTGAATATGGCGGATGGTATAGCTCCTCTGAACCTGTTACTTCTAAGGGATAAGTATTGAAGTTTAGGTAGATGCCCCAACCATGGTGGAATCCCTCCCTCAAACTTGTTGTTTCTGAGAGAAATAAACTTCAACCGGCGCAGCAGGGATAACTCCACAGGCAAACTGCCACTGAAAGAGTTGTACCCGAGATTGAGAGAAACCAGGAAGGAGAGATTCCCCAGCTGTGGTGGAATGGTGCCTGAGAGACCCATGTCGGAAATATTCAGTGCCGTCACTCTGTGGTGGCGGAGGCCGCAAGTGACGCCAATCCAACTGCAGACGGAGCTTGAATTAGTCCAGTTTCTTGTCAGTACATAATAATGATTATGAGGATCTGAATAACTAGTGAGGAGAGCCTGCTTCAATGAAAGTAGAGCAGATTGATCAGTGGTGAGGTTGGCTGCAAAAGGCATTTGGAAGGATAATAATACTAATTGGAGACCAAATGCACAAAAGTAATGACTTGTTTTCTCCATGCCTGCTGATTATTACAAATTCGGAGTCTAAGTATGATAATTTATATGAATATAAATGCAAGTTAATAAAGAATTTTGAGTCAACGGATGAAGGTGTGTCAAATAAATCACCTGGTGCAATTTACCCTTCCGTGGCAAGGGTGTTTGTTATCCCGTGTAAAAGTTATTTACAATGGGACATAACTTAGATATCCAATTACATCAAACATATTGAAATTTGTTTTTTATAGACCATAATTTATGGAGGGGTAAAATAAGAATTATAACTTTCTAAGTTACCAAAATGAGAAAAGTAATTTTTAAGGTTGATAAAATAAGAGCTGCAACCCTTCATATTGTAAAATTTAAAAATTGTAACTTTCAAATTTTACAAACCGAGAACAAATTCATATCAAATTAGCCCCGATTTTAGTCCAATTTCAGCCCAAATCAGATCAATTAGGCTGATTTATAGATTCAACCCAATTTATAGATTTGTGTGTTTTAATATTAAAGTGCTGGTAGCATGGGACCATCTCACTATGTGAATAAGAATGATAGCAGAGGCCACGAAACAGAGCATTATTTGTTTGGAAACAGAAACCACTTAATGGATATTAAAACAGAGCAGTAATTAATAGAGACAAAATAAATAAATTCAGAATTTTATCAAAATGGATATTCTCTTTGCTAAACGAAGATTTTCTAAACATTCACAAACGGGGCCTGAAAGTATTAGATGAGTAATCTACAAGTCATATCAGTGTAAGTCAACTTCTCTGTAAGAAATGATCAAGATGATCAACTTTGTCCATATTTTTTATATTAGTAAGTAGTAAGTTGGAATAACTAAGAGTTGCTCAATTTTATTACAATGTAATTTTGCAGTTGTGTAGAACAAATATTGCAAGGCCTTACCATGGAACTTCAAATCTTACTAGAAAAATTGACTAAGTCTTACCATGGAACTTCAAGTTTTACTAGAAAAATTGATGTTTGATTTTCTGTAACTCCGATACGTTTCTTTCATGTTAGCACTTCAAGGCCAAACTACCCGACAAGGGCCTACTAAAAAATCATCTACGCTCAACCTGTTTAACAAATAAGTTAGGTCCAAATCTTTTTAAAAACGTATTTAGGTAAATAGGCCAGACCTAGACTTTGTAGGCATTTTTAAATAACGTAGTGGAATGAAGTACTCATTATGCTAGAATTAAGATATAGGCAATGAAAATCACAACACCCCTTTATTATCATACATTGTTAAACTACATTAGCTACCAAATCACAAGAATAAAACTATGTGTCAATTTCAATTTGAGAACCTATTAGGCTGAAAGAAAACCGGCTCCATTAAAATCAAACATAGAGCTTCAAGATTAGATATATGATGATGTGGATCAAGTCCCCCAGTGCTTACTTTGTCAACCCTATAATGGTCATTTTGATCCATCTTCTTCCTTGCAAAGACAGTTTCCATGCTTGTCTTGCAACTCTAATTGGATTGATGGAGAGACGAGCCAATGACGGATTTTGTGCCTGAAATTATGAGACAAATAATAAGGATTAATTGCTGGCAGATGCTCATATATATGCTCAAAATACATCCTTTATTCATAAAAAATGGAGAAAAAAATAAACAAGAATATGATAGATGATGACCTGCACCTAAGAACAGCAAGACAAGTTCAACTTTAGAATAGATGATGCACAAAAACAGAACTTCATCGGATAGATAAGTTGATCTCCATTAGGCAAGATTTAGGATTTGGTTTGATAAGTTTTAAGAGTTCAAGTTTCGACAAGTGATGTTGAAACAATGTAATTTATACTTCTGTAGAGCAAAGATTGCAAGGCCTTACCATGGAACTTCAAGTCTTACTAGAAAAATCAACGCTTGATTTTTTGTAGCTCGGATAGAGTTTCTTTCGTGTTTATTCTTTCGGAAGGAGATTCTGCTGAGCACTTCAAGGCCAACACTAATATGGAAAATGCACAATGCATCATCTTGTCACAATGTTCATCATCAAGATTCGTGAGCAAGTTGATATCCATAACCTGATCCAGTGATTGTGGAATTAAGCTTTCAACCCAACTCTTCAAGCTCAAATCCCCGACAAACATGGCATCACTTAGACGTTTTCTTGTAAAGGTTTCCATCAACATAACACCATAACTATAAACATCACATCTCGTAGAAACTAACCCTTCCAAGCCATACTCTGAAACAAAAATCATAACCTGTTACGGCTTACAATAATATGTACTATAAGATATTTGATACAATTGAATGTGATTAAAAAGGAATAAAAAAGTAACCTGGTGCAATGTACCCCAGCGTGGCAAGGGTGTCAGTCAACACAATGCTATCCCCTTCACCTAACAGTTTTGATATGCCGAAATCACTTACATGGCAATCATCTCTTCGTCTAATAACACATTACTAGGCTTCAGGTCACAGTGAACAATGGGTGTTGCATAGGCATGATGAAGATATTCTAATGCACACGCGGCATCAATCATTAAATTCAACCTTTGCATAACATTCAAGCAATGGTTGTGGGAATACAACCATTTTTCAAGATTTCCCATGGGCATATATTCAAGTACTAATGCCCTGAAATCTTCATTGGAGCAGCTGCTTATAACCTTGGTCAGGTTTCTATGGCGAATGTTACGCAGTATGTTGCATTCAACATCAAAACTCTTGAAAGCAACTTCACTATGCAGATTAAAAACCTTCACAGCTATAACCCTCGCACCTCTGAGAATTCCTTTATAAACAGAACCGGAACTTCCAATGCCTAGCAAATTACTTTCATCGAACTGTTCAGTTGAATGCAAGATTTCATAATAGGAAATACTTTCTGTTTCCTTAGATACCGCTAGCTCGTTAGTTCTACAACCTACCTTATACTTCCTTTTATAATGCACAAAGATAAGTCCCAAAGAGATGGAAACGATAAGCACAACCACCCCAGCAATAATAGGTAAAACAAATTTCACTTTTTTCCTCTTTGATTTGCGATCGGGAACAAAAGGACACAGAGACACATGAAACCTAGGAATTCCACATAATGCTTTATTTTCTTTGAAAGACTCCATAGTGAAGTTTTTTAATGGACCATCAACAGGAATTTCTCCACTTAAAGCATTGAATGAGACATTGAGGAAGACGAGGCTTTTAAGTGTCTCCAAGGACTTTGGGATTGAACCAGAAAGTTTATTGTAAGAGAGATCCAATTCTGATAAACTGATCAAGTTTCCCACAGATATGGGAATTGAACCTTCCAGCGTGTTATGAGCCAGAGACAGAGAGATTAGATTCTTTAACTTCCCGATGGTGGTGGGGATAGTTTGAGAAAACTTATTCATGGCTAGATTAATACGAGTTACTACCACTAAGTTACCCATATCATGAGGATAAATTCCACTTAAGGAATTGGAGGATAGGTCTAGCTCCAACAAATCCGTAAGACGCCACAAGCTTGGCGGTATGTTTGAAGTCAGTTTGTTGGAATTCAAATGAAGATCTCTTAGAGAAGTGATATTTCCAAAAACATTCAGGAATCGAACCGAAAAATTGATTTTGGCTTAAAAGTATAGAGTTGATGAATTGTAAATGACACAGACCCTCTGGAATAGAACCTCTAAAATGGTTGTTGTGTAGAGCTAATCCCTGAAGCATATGCAAGTGCTTGAGAGTATATGGAGTTTCACCAGACAACTCATTCCCATATAATGAGAGAGTGATCAAGCTGCTTAAGTTGCCTATACCAATAGGCAAGCTACCCTCGATTTTGTAGTTGTAGGCATAGAAATATTGCAATGCGGAAGAGAAGTTCCCAATGGAAGATGGAATTATTCCAGAAAGTGGATTATCAGCAATTTGGAAAACATTTAAAAATCTACAATTTGTTAAGGAAGTAATAAAGCTCAATTCTGAAGAAGAAAATTTAGTTACAAGATTATTGGAGGCCAAGCTGAGGAATTGAAGTAGAGTTAGGTTGCTGAGAGAATGGGACACAAAACCAGTGAAATTGTTTATTCCGAGATCAAGTTTTTTTAGATTGACACAGTTAGAGATAGATTTGGGTATTGCTCCACTCAACTTATTCATACCAAGGTAAAGTCCTTCAAGAAGGGCTGAGCCATTGCACAAATTGGTGGGAAGGCCGCCTGATAGACCATTGTCAGTAAGTGCAAGGTTTCGAAGAGATGAGATGTTGAAGAGCTCCGAAGGAATTGAACCCCTGAAACTGTTGATGGCTAATGTTAAGTCCTCCAGTTGGTAAAGTCGGCTAATATCCATGGGTATAACACCTGACATGGATGAATCAAAATGAATAACGACTCGATAAACATATAAAAAATGAATGGTGATGATGGATCAAATTGTCACGAACATTCTTTTTGGCATGTCAATGGTGACTGCCAAAATATTTACTCGAGTAATAATTTTCTATGAATATTTTTCTCTTTGCATTAATTTTTTTAAAATAAAATCTACAATTGCAATTCTAAAAATAATTATCATTGGTTTTGAAATATACCTTTTTTATTAAATTTATGGTTTTGTATTGACAAAATAAAATCTTACTATTCTTTTATTAAATCTCAATATTAATAGAACATTTACAAATTAAATAAATTACCTTAATATTTATGTTATAGTTAGACCAGAAATTTTGATTCGATTATAACCCTAGTTAGACCTGAGATTTTAAAGGGTTACAAATAAAATCACAATCTTTTTGTAAATTGCAATTATTTTATTTGATTGCAATTTGCAAAAAATTGACAGTTTTATTTGCAATTAACTCAATTTTGAAATATCTGAAAAATTCATAAAATCTACTGTAAAAAAGAAAATAATTCAAAAAATCTTAAAATCAACCAGTTATTTCCTAATTATTATTGAGGTCAAAATATCTTACGATATAATAATATATCCAAAAAGAAAAAAAATGTGTGAGACCGTTTTATTACATGAGACCGATAAAAAAAATAACAGAATTATAATAACATGTGATAATGTTGAGAAAAAAAAGTTTTTTGGTCCCATAACTTATTGATTGTCAGTTTTTTGTCCAAAAATTTTGACTCTTAGATTTTGGTCCCGTAACTCTTAGAATTGTCCATGTGAATTATAAAGAAAATGGATGACATGAATAGGCTTATATGTAATAATAGTGGAACCTGTGAAGTTGTTTTCCAGGATATCTAATTCTCTTATCATTGTAAGATTTGCAATATCTGTTGGGAGGCTGCCACTGAGGTTATTGCGCGCCAGATATAAATATTGCAAGGAAGACAGATTGAAAATATTGAGGGGCAGTGTGCCACTGATATTATTTATTTCAACACCAAGTACTACCAAGTTGTGAAGATTGCCAATCTCCATTGGTATAACACCTGTTAATCAAATATAAAATTTTGAAATGTAAAGCCATATATATATATATATATATATATATATATATAAAGTGAAGCATATGTAATATTATACCATGTAATTTGTTACCACCCAGATATAATTCCTCGAGAGATGTTAACTTCCCAATTGATACAGGTATCTCCCCACTGAAGATATTTGAAGATAGAGACAGGATTTGAAGATCTGAACATTGGGATAGATTAGACGGAATTTGGCCGCTAAGCCGATTGAAAGAAAGGCCAAGCCCATTAAGAAAGGGAAGATTATGACACATGTTCATGGGAAGAGTTCCACTCAACTCATTACGTGCGAGATCCATAGTTTGTAAGTTGGATAAGTTAAATATGGGGGTTGGTATAGCACCTGAGAGATGATTGCCATACATGTGTAGATATTGCAGGTTATATATAGAGTCTCCCCAACTCCTCTGGAATTTCTGTTACGTGCGGAAGCTAAATTGGATTTGGCAAAAATTGAAATACTGCTGAAATTTAATTGAGTAGCTACTGCTCACTCTGATTTTCTTTAGATATTGATTACTAAAATTCTTGATACATGAATTACAAAAGATACCACTATATATAGTGTAGAATTCAAAGAAACTAATTAATAACTTGAGTCTTCAAGACTTTGACTCCATATTCCAATACATAGATTCATGCATCTTCTAAGTTCATGTACCTTCTGGATAAGATTACAAATTAAATACTTTCAACACCCCTCCTTAATTTGTAATCTTGAGCTGTTTCTTGAATTTATCAAACTTCTCGGTTGTAACCGCCTTTGTCAGAAAATCAGCTGGTTGATCATTGGTGCTGATGAACTCCAAACAAATTTCTCCTTCATTCACTAATTCCCAGATGAAATGATGACGAAGCTCAATGTGTTTGGACCTTGCATGAAAAACTGGATTTTTTGTCATTGCAATTGCAGACATATTATCACAGTATATCGTGGTTGGTTCCTTTTGCTCAAACTCCAAATCCTTTAAAAATTCTCTTAAGCCAAACAGCTTCACATGCAGCATCTGAGGCTGCAACATATTCGGCTTCAGCAGAAGATAATGCAACTGACTTTTGCTTTCTTGAACTCCATGAAATGATATTTGTCCCAAGGCAAAAAATGTATCCGTAGGTGCTCTTTCGATCATCTTGTGATCCAGCCCAAACACAATCGGTATAGCCAACAAGCTTGCAATTATTTTCCTTCTTGAACTCAATGCCTTGATTCTTGGTACCTTTCAAGTACCTCAAAATTCTTTTTGCTGCAGAAAAATGAATTTTACTTGGTTCACTCAAGAATCTGGACAGCAAGCTAACTGAGTGAGTTATGTCTGGCCTTGTATTAAGGTAGAGCAACGAGCCAATCAGCTTTCGGTAAAGAGACTCATCAACTATTTCAGCATCATCATGAACTTGCAATTTCTCATTCAGAGCCATAGGTGAAGAGATTGGCTTACATTGGTTCATGTTGAATTTCTTGAGAAGATCATCGATGTACTTCTCTTGATATAGGAATATTCTTCCCGGGCTTTGCTTAACTTGGATTCCTAAGAAATATCGCATAAGGCCTAAATCCGTCATCTCAAAATTTTCCATCATTTTCTTCTTGAAATCTTCCAACATGCTTACATTAGTGCCAAAGTATATGAGATCATCCACGTACAAGCATACCACAAGAATATTATTATCAATCTTCTTCACATAAAGAGATGACTCACTTAAGCTGCGATTGAAACCATTTTCACAGAAAAAGTTGTTGATTTTGCTATTCCAAGCTCGTGGAGCTTGTTTCAACCCATATAACGCTTTCTTCAATCGACAAACTTTGTGTTCTTTGCCTTTCACTTTGAATCCTTCGGGCTGCTCGAGGTAGACTTCATCTTCGATTTCTCCATTGAGAAATGCTGATTTTACATCGAGTTGATGAACACTCAATTCTAAGTGAGCTGCCAAGGCAAGAACGGTTCTGATGGTCTCAATTCTAGGGACCGGGGCAAAAGTCTCTGTGAAGTCAATTCCAGGAAGTTGAGCGTATCCTTTTGCAAAAAGTCGTGCTTTGTACTTTTGGATTTCACCTTTATCATCAAACTTGATCTTGAAGACCCATTTCACTCCAATGGCTTTCTTTCCTCTTGGCAACTCAACAAGCTCCCAAGTTTTGTTCTTCTCAATGTTTGACATTTCTTCGTCCATAGCTTTTGTCCATCGCTCATCTTTTGATGCCTCTTCAAAGGTTTGAGGTTCAATGGAGAATAATCCAAAATCACAAGACTCGTAGATTTCACTTAGTAGACGTGTTTTTCTTGGAGGGCTTTCCTCATCTACTTCTTCTCCACTTCTTTGGTTTTCATCAATTTGGGCTTTAGAAGAACTAGCTTGAGATGCCAATGGATCACAAAAATTTACTGGTTCCATGACTTGTTTTTCTTTCCAATCCCAGGTTGTAGCTTCATCAAAGATCACATCACGTGAAACAATGACTTTATTAGATGAAGGGTCAAGAAGACGATAACCTTTCGACTCGTAGCTGTAGCCAATGAAAATAAGTTTTTCACCTTTCTCATCAAATTTTTCACGGCTTTGAGATGGAATGAGAGCATAAGCAACACTGCCAAATATTTTGAAATGATCAACAATGGGTTTCTTCTTGTGCCAAGCTTCAAATGGAGTTCTATTTCTGACCGCCTTCGTTGGAGATCGATTTAGAATGTATATGGAGGTGTGTACAGCTTCCCCCCAATATAAGTCTGGAATTCCTTTGCCCTTTAGCATGCTCCTAGCCATTTCCACAATGGTGCGATTTTTCCTTTCTGCCACACCGTTTTGCTATGGTGTTCTGCTTACAGTTAATTGTCTCTTGATTCCATTGCTCTTGCAATACTCCATGAATGGGTTGTAGAGGAATTCACCCCCATGATCAGTCCTCAAAGATTTTATGAGGAAGCCACTTTCCTTTTCCACAAGTGCTTTGAATTGCAAGAAGGTCGAAAATGCCTCGGACTTTTGGTTGAGGAAGTAAATCCACATCATCCGTGTATAATCATCAACAAAGAGAATAAAATATCTCTTGTTACCTGGAGTTGGAGTTTGCATTGGCCCACATATGTCGGAATGGATAAGCTCCAACGGTGTTTTTGCTCGCCAAGATGTTTTTGGAAAAGGGAGCTTGTGCATTTTTCCATAAATACAGCCTTCACACACTTCAATTGATTTTTGAATAGAGGGCAGTCCACTCACCATATTTTTCTCCTTGAGCAAACAAAGACCTTTGTAATTGAGATGCCCATAGCGCAAATGCCAAATGTGAGATAGATTCATGTTGTCAACTTTGAGAGCATGATTATCACGAAGAGGCATATTGAGAGGAAATATCTTGTTCTTCATCTCAATATTAGCAATAACAGTATTCGACTTTTTATCAACAATTTTGCATCTTCCCTCATTGAAAAAGACAGAAAAATATTTTTGAATAAGCTGACCAACACTAAGAAGATTGTGTGACAGATTCGGCACATAAAGGACTTCTGTGATAAGTTTTTTGTTACCATCCTTAGTGTAGACAGCAATGTTCCCTTTTCCTTTGGCACTTTTCTGTGACCCATCTCCAAGTATGATTTGTGAAGTTACACTTGGGTCGAGATCCACAAAGAAGTCTCGATTGCCCGTCATCTGGTTGCTGCACCCACTGTCTAAGTACCACACGTTTTCTGATTCGCGATTGCTGCTGGAATAAAACAAGACTTCATCCCTTGAAGTATTAAAAAAATTCGCATCTTCTTTTTCTTCCTTTTTTTCATTATTTTGGAACCAACAATCCCTTTGAGAATGATTAGGAATTTTGCACCTTCTGCATTTGAAGAAACAATCCTTGGATTCATGATTTGTTTTCTTGCAAATGATACAAGAATGATTGTTATCGGAGCTAGATGGTTGTTTCCCTTTCCAATTGCTCTTCCTTTCATATTGTCGCCAATTTCCCGACTTCCCTTTCTTGTGAAATGAACCTCCTTGACTGCCTGAACTTGTTTTAGAAACTTGCTTAGACTGAAAGGCTTGATCGGTTGATTGATTTGATGAGCGATTTATTCTTTGCTCATGTGCTAGAAGTGATCCCGTCAACTCATATATTGTTAATTTGGACAAATCTTTTGATTCTTCAATTGCAGCAGCGGCATGATCAAACTTGGGAGGGAGACAGCGTAACATCTTCTCTACCACTCGTTTATCCGGAATTGTATCTCCACAACTTTTGATTTGATTCACAATTTCTATGACTCGTGAAGAGAAATCTCGAATAGATTCACGATCATTCATTTTGAGATTATCAAAATCTCTCCACAAGGTTTGAAGCTTTAATGAGATTGTTTTATCTGTACCTTGGAATTCCTGCTTCAAGATTTCCCAAGCCTCTTTTGCCTTCATTACACCAAAGATTCGAGGGAAAATTGATTTACCAACACCTTGTTGAATATATCGCAGCGCCATAGCATCCCTTTTCTTTAACTCCTTTTGAGCCTTTTTGGAACCTTCTTGATCCGTGTCTATTTCTTCATCGTCGATCACATCCCACAAATCTAGGGAGATGAAAAAGGTTTGCATTTGATTGCTCCAGTAGTCATAATGTTCACCTTCAAATATAGGAACTCCACTTGGAGAATAAGTAAAAAGAGAGGATGCCATGAGGTAGATGGACCTGTGATGGCTCTGATGCCAAATTTGTTAGGTGCAGAAGCTAAATTGGATTTGGCAAAAATTGAAATACTGCTGAAATTTAATTGAGTAGCTACTGCTCACTCTGATTTTCTTTAGATATTGATTACTAAAATTCTTGATACATGAATTACAAAAGATACCACTATATATAGTGTAGAATTCAAAGAAACTAATTAATAACTTGACTCTTCAAGACTTTGACTCCATATTCCAATACTTAGATTCATGCATCTTCTAAGTTCATGTACCTTCTGGATAAGATTACAAATTAAATACTTTCAACAATTTCTCCATTCATAGAGTTAAAAGCCAAATCAAGAAATTGCAGATTTGATAGGTTTGAAAGGGAGTTTGGGATGAAACCAGTGAAGCTGTTATTTCTTAAGGACAAGTGTTCACGTTTACTCAAATGACCAAACCATGGTGGAATCTCTCCCATGAAGTTGTTAACTCTCAGTGAAATAAACTTCAAGCGGTGTAGGAGGGACAACTCTTGAGGTAAATTGCCACTAAAATGGTTGTAGCTGAGATCGAGGGAAACGAGGAACGAGAGATTTCCAAGCTGTGGTGGAATAGTGCCGGAGAGACCCATGCTCGAAATATTCAACGCCCTCACTCTGCGGTGGCGCAAGCCGCAAGTGACTCCGATCCAACTGCAAACCTCGACACTCGAATTAGTCCAGTTTTTGGCAAGTATTTGGTAGGGGTCAGAGGTGAGAAGTGCTTTCAAGAAAGAAGGGCAGATTGGTCAGTGGTGAGGTTGGTAGAAGTACTTTTGGGTTGAGAGGGGAATGAGGTTAGTAGGATGGCAAATGCAAGAAAGTAATAACAAGTAATTTTTTCCATGGTTGCAGCAGATATTGTAATGCTATTTGTGTTTGAGTTGGTTCACATAATTGCAAAAATATATATATAGGAGATTTCCAAAAGGCGTGCATAAGAAAAGTCATGACGTATAGTTTGGGATTGATGAATACTACGGGAAATTAATTTAGGGGAGACTCTGAAGTCGTCACCAAAGTATTTCCACACACAAAAAACAAAAAACAAAATAATTATGGGAAAAGAATTGTTGAGCTGTTATTTGTCTGTATTTTGGAAATAATAGAATTGATGGTACAAAGATAATGACACCAGCCCCACCTCCGCTGGCTTCATTCACATACATTGTAGATTAATTTACGTCCTAACTTAATTAGTAAATATTTAATGTAGTAAATTACATAAGAAAATAGACAGAACATAAAATTACTAGCTTGGCACATGTCCAGAAATTTGAAATTTTATCAATTCCTGGACAGAAAATAATACTATAAATTTAGAATTTCATTAGAAAAATTGCACTTTTGATTGCAAAGTGTTCAATTCAAAATAGTAACTCCCTCGTCCCATAGAAATTTGTAGACTTTTCTTTTCGCGATGTGGACCCACAATATTTACATATTTACATAAAAAGTCATTATTTTTTTATTTCTTGGGCACAGCCACTCAATACAATTAACTTCTTAACCTTATACATAAAGTTTTACCAAATTACCACTCAAAACACTATTGTTTTACTTTATTCTACTATTTTCTTAAAATCTTCACTAAAAACTTTTTTAGTCGGAACTATCTACGAATTGTCTACGACCATATAGGCACCTTCATTCTTTAATTTACAAATAATTTGCATACGAATTAAAATTTCTAGGTAATTAATTGCCTACAAATTAATAATTTGTATATATATCGAAATTCCATAAGCAAACTTTTTAAAGATAAAGTATGAAGATGTCTATATAATTAGAAAATCTTATATGCAATTTCGTAGATAACACTATGAAATTTTATTGTTTAAAATTCCTTAATCATATCTGTTGGGAAAATTTTCACTAACAATATTAACAAAAATTCGTAATTATGAAACTTTAAAAAATGTCGTATGGATCAAAATTCTCTATTTTCCCTATATTCTCTAAAGACTATGGCTGTAAACATTTCTGTAGTTAGCGGAGACTTTGAAGTCTTCTCCAAAGTATTTCCACAAGCAAATAAAAAAACATTGAATAGACACATCATGGAAGAAGAAGTTGGTCTTTTTATTGTCTGTATTTATGAAATAATAAAAGATGATGGCTCAGACATAATAATCACTGTCCGCGCTGGTCGATGGCATTCTCACCAATCACATAATAATTGTTTATACATAAAATCGACAACAATTTAATAAAGTAATTATAGAGATTGTTTGGTGAGGGATGATGGCTTTGATATACTGTTACAGGGCCTCTGGATGGACCCCAATCTCCACACAGATACGATATTTTTTTGATTTTGGCTGAACCCACATGAATTTATTTTTGAACTTTCTAGTCTTAAATTAATGGAGATACTTGTGCATTCTTATTAAACCTAAGATTCTCCCATAGTTATTCGATGTGGAGTATAGTTTGATATCGCAACACAATTTAAAAAAACTAAAAAGTCAAGTCTTCCTTACAAGGATTAGTAGATTGAGATGAAAGTTCTTTTGATTTCACTTGTCAGCCTATTAATTTTGACTAATAATGAAAGGTGGTGGACTCTTGGTGGGGCATATGGTGGATATGGATTGGAGACCAAATGTGTTCCAAAATTTCCAAATAAATAACGACAACTCTTGTGGAAATAACAAGGTAAAAGACACTAAATCTCTGTTCTTTTTCCATATGTCAGATTGGAAAATTGAGTCTTCGCTAATTACAAAATTTTGTGGAATCAGTCTCATCTTAGTGATAATCATTGTCATAAAATTGAAAAATGCACAATAGCATCTTTTTTCTATATTCCAAACTCAAATACTAGAGTTCGCGTTACACTCAAGAATTTTTAAATATTTATATAAATATGGTAATTACTTATTGTATTTATAAAGATTTTTTAATGAATTGAAATGTAATTCTAAAATAGTACATGTTCAATCATAAATTAATAAGAAAAAACTTTTAGGTTCCATTTGGATAAATGGATTTGAAAATTAATGGATTTAAACAAAAATACATATAAAAAAGCATACATTTTAAGTTAGGAAAAAGAGATGGGAGAGAAGAAAAAAAGTAAGAAAAATGAGAGATGAAAGAGTGGAGATGAGGGATTTCACAAATGACATGGGTTTGAAGAGGATTTAGAATTCCTCCATTTTAAACATAAAATGGAATCTAAGTATTTGTAAATTCATGGGGAGGGTGATTATTTGTGTGTGAAATCCATGGATTTCAAATCCACCCATCCAAATGGAGCCTTATATTAATTAAGATAAAGGATATTATTACACTTGGCCCAAGTTTATCTTTTATCAATTTTGGTACTTCAATCTTGTGTAAGGAGTGATTGATCAAGCTGCTTAACTTGCCTATATGAGCAGGTATGGTACCCTTAATTAATTTTGCAACAAGGAAGAAAAATTCCCAATGGAGGATGCAATGATTCAAACAAATGATTTTCAGCAATTGATATGACCTAGGAAAGCAGTAGCATGCATCCAAAAAATATTATTCAAAACACGCGATATATTCTTTAGATTTCACATTAACGAAGAACAACTAAGGTAACAATAATATTAAAGCAAAGAAAATCTCGCCTAAATTACATCGGCCATATGATATTGTGCAGTGGTTGTTGACTGAACGCGAAGACGAGGCCATATTGAACAGTTGATGACCTTGAACCTAAGAACATAGCAGTAATTGTTTAGAATTCGGTTTGATAAGTTACTATAATTCAAGTTTAGGGATTCATTTAGGATTAATGTTACTGAACATAACATGAGAAATATGAAATATTATAGTTGGGTAGATAATTAAGTTGATTGTCATTGGACTCCATTTAGGATTTGATTTAATAATATAGTTCAACTTTAGGAATTCATTTAGCAGAATGTCATCACTAGAGCATACACATATTGCACATGCCATATAATAATAAACAGAGTAATTTACAATTTAATTAGATTATAAGGCCTTATCATGGAACTTCATGTCTTACTAGAAAAATCGACGTTTGATTTTCTGTAGCTCTAAGAGCGTTTCTTTCATATTTATCCTTTCAGAAGGAGATTCAGTTGAGCACTTCAAGGCCAACATCAGTATGGAGAATACACAGTGCATCATCTTGTCACAACGTTCATCATCAAGATTCGTGAGTAAGTTGACATCTATAACCTGATCCAATGACCGTGGAAGCAAGCTTTCAATCCACCTCTTCAAGCTCAAATCTCCAGCAAACATGTCATCACTAGGCCTTTTTCTTGTAAAGGTTTCCATCAGCATCACTCCATAACTATAAACATCACACATCGTTGAAACTATTCCTTCCAGTCCATACTCTGCAGCGAAAATCTTATTCCATTAAGTTTTGGAAAAGTTAAAGATGATTGAAGAAGAATAGAAAGAAAAAAAAATCACCTGGTGCAATATACCCTATTGTGGCAAGGGTGTTAGTCAACACAATGCTATCCCCTTCACCTAATAGTTTTGATATCCCGAAATCACTTACATGGGCAATCATCTCTTCGTCCAACAACACATTACTAGGCTTCAGGTCACAGTGAACGATGGGCGTTGAATAGTCATGATGAAGATATTCCAATGCACATGCCACATCAATCATTATGTTCAACCTTTCCACGACATCCAAGCAATGATTGTGAGAATACAATAATTTTTCAAGGTTTCCCATGGGCATATATTCAAGTATCAATGCCCTGAAATCTACATTGGAGCAACTACTTATAACTCTGATCAAGTTTCTATGACGAATGTTGCGCTGTACATTGCATTCTACATCAAAACTTCTGAAAGCAGCTTCCGTTTGCAGATTAAACACCTTCACAGCAATAACCTTCCTGTCTCTGAGAACTCCTCTGTATACAGAACCGAAACTCCCAACGCCAAGCAAATTACTTTCACTGAACTTTTCAGTTGACTTCAAGATTTCATAATAGGAAATTCTTTCTGTTATAGCAGCGCTCAACTGCTCCTCAGTTCCATCAGCTGCCATATGTTTCCTTTTGTTCCGCACAAAGAAAAGTATTGCCAAAGGGGCGGAAATAATAAACACAACCACCCCAGCAATAATAAATAAAGTAAATTCCACTTTTTTCTTCCTTGATCTGCGTTTTGGAACAACAGGGCAGAGAGACACATGATACCTTGGAATTCCACATAATGCTTTATTTGCTTTAAAAGACTCTGTAGTGAAGTTTCTAAATGGACCATCAACAGGAATTTCTCCACTTAAAGTATTGAACAAGACATTGAAAGAGACAAGGTATTTAAGTGTCTCCAAGGACTTTGGGATTGAACCGGAAAGTTTGTTGTAAGAGAGATCCAGTGTTGACAAACTAATCAGGTTTCCAACAGATATGGGGATTGAACCTTCCAGTGTGTTATGGGCCAGACACAGATAGATTAGATTCTGCAACTTCCCGATGGTGGTGGGGATAGTCTTAGAAAACTTATTCATGGTTAGATTTATCCGAGTTACTGCCACTAAGTTACCCATCTCTGGTGGTAAAATTCCACTTAAGGAATTCGAGGATAGCTCTAGCTGCAACAAATTCGTGAGGCGCCACAAACTCGACGGTATGTTTGAAGTCAATTTATTGGAATGTAGACGAATATCTCTTAGAGAAGTGATATTTCCAAAGCATTCAGGAATCGGACCTGAAAATTGATTTTGGCCTAAATCTATGGCGCTGATAAATTTTAGATGACAAAAACTCTTTGGAATGGAACCCTTGAGATTGTTGATGCGTAGAAACAATCCTTGAAGATTATGCATATGCTTGAGAGTATCAGGAATTTCACCAGACAACTCATTCTCATATAATGAGAGTGTGATCAAGCTGCTTAAGTTGCCTATACCAGCAGGAATGCTACCCTTGATTTTGCATTTGTAGGCATAGAAATATTGCAATGAGGAAGAAAATTTTCCAATGGAAGATGGAATGATCCCATAAAGTGGATTCTCACTAATTGCAAATTTCTTTAAAGATCTGCAATTTGTCAACGAAGTAATGAAGCTCAATTCTAAAGAAGTGGTTCGTTTCTTAGATTGTTGTGTCCTAAGTTTAAAGTTTCAAGGAGACTAAGGTTGCCAAGAAAATGAGGTACATAACCAGTGAAGTTGTTATCAACGAGATCAAGAAATTTGAGACTGGCACAGTTAGAGATAGAGCTGTGTATTGCTCCACTCAACTTATTCGCACCGAGGTAAAGTCCTTCAAGAAGGGGTGAGCCGTAGCACAAATTGGTGGGAAGACTGCCTGACAGAGCATTGCCAGTAAGTACAAGGCTATGAAGAGATGAGATGCTGAAGAGCTCAGACGGAATTGAACCCCTGAAACTGTTGGTGTATAATCTTAAGTCCTCCAGCTGGTAAAGTCGGGTAATTTCCGTGGGTAAAACTCCTGACATTGGTGTAAAATTTTGGAAAATTTGAAATCATATACCAAAATTCCATATAACAAAAGAGTATTTGAGTTCTGAATCTCAAACAGTAAACAAACATGGCTAAAGTTGGTGGTGGCACCTGTGAAGTTGTTTTCACCGAGTTGCAAGAGTTTGAGCATCGTGAGATTTGCAATGTCCCTAGAGAGGCTCCCACCTAGGTTATTGCGCCATAGCCTCAACACTTGCAAGGAAGACAAATTGAAAATACCGAGGGGCAGAGTGCCACTGATATTACTCTTTTCAATAGCATGCACAACCAAGTTTTGAAGATTGCCAATTCAATTCAATTCAACCTTATATCTCCCTTAATTCGTTTTCAGAAGTAATTGAACCCGGGTAACTCACTCAAGTGAGGAGCCCGGTGGTCAGGTAAGCTAATCCACCTGGTTGCATTTTAACTAATTTTATTAAATGAGAGAAATGCATAGCCATAAAATTAAGGAAAAGCATAAGCATACCATTTAACTTGTTGCCACCAAGATACAATCTCTCCAGTGATTTCAGCTTCCCAATTTCTGCCGGAATCTCCCCCCTGAAATCATTGGAAGACAGAGATAGCACTTCAAGATTCCAACATTGCGACAGGTTCGCCGGAATTCGACCGCCTAACCGATTGTTAGAAATGTCAATCCATTTCAAAGAGGGAAGATTCCGACACATGCTAATGGGCAGAGTGCCACTCAGTTCATTTGATGCAAAATTCATGGTTTCTAAGGTGGATAAGTTAAATATGGCGGATGGTATAGCGCCGGAGAGATGATTGGAGTGCATGCTTAGGAAATGCAGGCTATCAAGCCTCCCCAACTCATCTGGAATTTGTTTAATCAGAGAATTGGAAGAAAAATCAAGATGCATAAGATTTGATAAGTTTGAGAGAGATGAAACCGTTGAAGCTGTTATTTTGTAGTGAAATGTGCTTCAAGTGGTGTAGGAGAGATAACTCTTGAGGAAAATTGCCGCTTAAATGGTTGTAGCTGAGGAACGGGACTTATCCTAATTGGGTTGGAATAGTGCCGCGGAGACCCATGCCGGAGATATTCAGGGCCGTCACTCTGTGGTGGCGCCGGCCGCAGGCGACGCCAATCCAATTGCAGATGGAGCTCGAATTGGTCCAGTTTGTGGTGAGGGTCTAAAATGAGGAGAGATTTTAAAGAAAGAAGAGCTGATTGATCTGTGGTGAGGTTGTTGGCAAGACAGGGCACTGTGATTATGGTTAAGAGGATTGCAATAGCATAAGTGTTGTGAAAACAAGTGTTTCTTTCCATGGTTGCAAATATTTGTGTAATAGCTGAAATATAGAGAGAGGAGTGTAGAAATTGGAATGTGAAGAAGTGGTACAAAATATCTGATATAATAGGCATTCAGCCAATCACAAGTGGTGTTTCACATATCCACGAATGTCCCATACCTTTCATATTCTTTACTTTATTTAATACTATATTGTCTTGTATATACTGAGAATAGATTTAATATAAAAGTAATTCACAATTAAAATTATAAACTATCTTGGAACAATTAGAAGAAGAAAAAATGACAGTTCCTGACCAAAAATATTTTAAAATCCAATTGATGACATGTACAAAACATGATTAAAAACATATTACATACAGTTGGCATATGTATCAGTAAAAAGTAGTTCAGACTTCTATTAACATACTGATTGCATGGCCTTATCATGGAATTTCAAGTCTTGTTAGAAAAACTGGTGTTTGACCTTTTGGAACTCTGATAGAGTTACTTTCATATTTTTCACACATTCATCATCATATTCCTGAGACAGATTGAATACAAGTCATATATTATTAAATAAATTATCTTGTACCATTATGTCACTAATAATTAGTTATTTTTAGTATATGATGATTTTTGGTATTAGTATAAAGAATATTGATACCGTATCAAAATTTTGTTATAAATTTATGAATATTTTCCATTTCGATGAAAATGAAACCAAAATTCGACAACCTAAAGAGTTACGGATCAAAATTAACGAGTCAAATTTTTTGAGACCGAGAGTGGACTTATAAGTTATGTGACTAAAAAGCTTTTTATCTCTGACAATGTTTAGTGACTTTTAATAAAAATAATATCATTATAAAAAAAGTTGGATGATAATTCTTTTAGTAAAATGTGATAATATTTTACTAGTGTGTATGTTTAGAAAAAAAAACTAGTGTGTATGTTTAGAAGTAATAATAATAATAAATATATTTACAAAGAAAACGGATGACACGTGTAGGCCTTATACATATGTAATAATAGTAGCACCTGTGAAGTTGTTTTCTCGGATACCCAAGTGTTTTAGCATTGTAAGATTTGCAATATCTGTTGGGATGCTGACACTCAGGTTATTGCGCCACAGATGTAAATATTGCAAGGAAGACAGATTGAATATATTGAGGGGCACTGTGCCACTGATATTACTCCATTCAATACCAAGTCCAACCAAGTTGTTAAGATTGCCAATCTCCATTGGTATAACACCTGTTAAGAAAAATATAAAAATTTGAAATGTCTCTAGAGCCATATATATATAAATTAAGCTGATCGAGTGAAGAATATATATTATACCTTGTAAGTTGTTACCACCCAGATATAAGGTCTCGAGAGATGTTAACTTCCCAATTGATGCGGGTATCTCCCCGCTCAAGATGTTGTACGATAGAGATAGCATTTGAAGTTCTGAACACTGAGACAGATTTGATGGAATTTGGCCGCTCAGCCGATTGTAAGAAAGGCCAAGCCATTCAAGAGAGGGAAGATTATGACATATGCTCGTGGGAAGAGTGCCACTCAATTCATTGAATGATAAATCTATGGTTTGTAAGGAAGATATGTTAAATATGGCGGAGGGTATAGAGTCTCCCCAACTCCTCTGGAATTTCTCCATTCAAAGTGTTATAAGTGAAATCAAGATATTGCAGATTTGATAGGTTAGAAAGAGAGTTTGGGATAAAACCACCGAAGCTGTTGTTTGTTAAGGACAACCGTTCAAGTTTAGTTAAATGGCCTAACCATGGTGGAATCTCTCCCCTGAAGTTGTTAACTCTGAGTGAAATATACTTCAAGCGGTGTAGGAGAGACAGCTCTTGAGGCAAAGTGCCACTAAAATGGTTGTAGCTGAGGTCAAGGGAAACGAGGAACGAGAGATTTCCAAGCTGTGGGGGAATAGTGCCGGAGAGACCCATGCTCGATATATTCAACGCCCTCACTCTGTGGTGGCGCAAGCCGCAACTGACTCCGATCCAACTGCAAACATCGCTCGAATTGGTAACTTAATTAATAAATATTGAATGTAGTAAATTACATAAGAAAATGGACAGAAAAAGGATCATCTCAGTGTCTGAAATAAGAATGACAAACATAAAATTTGGCACTTGTCCAAAAATT
>JAPKLY010001587.1:2572-15114 GCA_026898435.1 Prunella vulgaris
GTTTGTAAACATTGTTATAAGTTATAAAACTCGTTGTTGAAGTTCAAAGAAAATGGTTTACGTCTGTTGTTGTAGAATGAAGAACTGTTGTTATAAATACTTTAGACAAAGGTTTGTAACCGTTGTTACAAGTTATAAAACACGTTGTTGAAGTTCAAAGAAAATGGTTTAGGTCCGTTGTTGTAGAATGAAGAGCCGTTGTTATAACTACTTTAGACAACGGGCTGTAACCGTTGTCTTATAATTATGTCCCTGTTGTCTTTACTCTACATCCACGGTTTGTACCCGTTGTCAAAACTTTTTTTGAGTTGTTGTCTTTTCTTGCTATATTAATATATATTTTTTCATTAATTAATGCATTCAAACTAACAATAATGCAATTTCATAAAACCATACAAAATGCCAAAATCATAGATATTTACAAATCATTTCATACTTTGAAATAACTCACAAAAGTATAAAGTTATATTCGAACTTTAACAATATGTTCCAAATCAACATTAATAAACACCAATCTTCATCTTCCCATTTTTTTCAGCTCCTAGTACTGCTGATCAATAGTCCAAGTAATTTGAAACGCATTCAGCCCACTCCTCCAGCACATCATCGATTTCTTTTTCAGAATAGTCCTTTTTTTAGAACTGTGAAAGTACTAACAATGAATTAAAATAAGAGAAGTCGTCACTTGACAAATGTAATTACTATAAGCTCACAATAAACCGAATATCATACTTTCTTCGTACTTTCTATTTTACCCTTGTTCAACTCAAAGACACCATCTAAGACACAACATAGGATGCTTAATGTACCCTTTTTTTAGTTTATATGTGACTCTATTCAACAGCCACAAGCATCAAAAACCAATAATCCACGTTAAGTAAAAGTCACCTTAATTTTTTAGTAAAAGCCAGATTAAGTAAAACCTAGGATTGCACATCTCCTTGAAAAAGTTACAGGTGTACGTATGGAAGAAAAGAGTCAAGATTGAAGGCTAAAAAAAAGGTCTGTACCCAGTAGTTTTCCTACCAAAAAAGGTAAATTCTTGAGAAATAAATCCTTTGGGATCTGACATGAAGCATATAAGCAAGAATTTGAGCAACGAAAGGCAGTCTCAAGTTATCATAGTAAAGAACCTAGGAAGAATATTCCATTGAAAATTAACTTGGAAAACCATCATCCAGTTACATCCATAAAACCCTAATTCACGCCCACCAAGATTAGACAGAAATTAAAAAAAGCGCAAATTCATATTTTTGTGAGAATAGAAAATAGATTTAAAATAAAGTTGTACCTTGATTTTATTCCATGCATTATTTTTCTTCAGCCTCTTACTTGTGACATTCGCATTAAAGATTACTAAGGCCCTACAATTATAAATTAACAAAAAAAAATAACAAAGTTACCATTTAACATAAAATTCACAACTAGCTCATTGAATATGAAAAAGAATATACTTACATGTCGACAATCTTTTTTCCATTCAGGATTAATGAAACAAACTTCTCCTTTGTGTGGGGCAATAATCGTAAGAACTCAATGACCACTATGTTAAAAAACATAATAATGTGTAATTATATGAATGATATCATATTAAAAATTATTTTGTGTATCATGTACTTACCCAATAAAATTGTTTGGCACAAGAACCAGTTGATTGTTAGTTGAACCGGTCAACACTTTTACAAGATCCTTTGATCTATTTTCATTGCATGCCCATTAAAAAGTATGTTAACACCGAAGACTACATATGTCGATTAACCACATTAGCAGACAAAGCTGTCCATTATACACAACAGCACCCAAGGCTACATAGCAAATAAAACAAAATGCCACACGTCCCTAAAATCAACTAACACAAAGCTATGTGTCATGTTGTTACGACTCACTGCTACATATGTCCATTAAATGTTTGAATAATTAAAAACTAATTAACCTTACTCAAAATTGATATTTGATACATTAATTAAATTTTATTTTTATAAAAATAAGTAAAATAGATATTTAATAATGTATGTGGGTGTATCTCATAAAATTGGAGGCCTATATAGTTGGGCCCTTAAACTTATTTATTAGCCTTACATGGGTTAGGCCGAAAATAATATTTTTCTTAGGATAAATTTATAATAAAGCCCAAATTAATTATCAAATTATATATGTTTTCATTTTTAAAATGTTTCAGTTTGAATTTTATTTACTTTATGTTTCTAATTTAGAATTTGATTTAATTATATTTTCTCAATTCAAAGTCTTGATTCAACATATCATTATTATTACTAAACCCTGAGCAAAATACAATACTTATGGGGTTTTCATTTCATTTAATATTTTATCTGTATAAATCCATAAATGAAATGTCATTAAAAATGCAAAGTTAAGAAATTTTTTTATATCTTAAAATAGAAAATACTTTGTTGGATATTTAATTTCCTCAATTATATTAGATTTTGGATGAGATTAGTTCTCAATAAAATTTAGGACGGTGGATTATAATACCTTTTTTGCCTAGTCAACATATAATCCCTTATTCTAAAATTTATTTAGAAATAATCTCACCCATTATTTATTATAATTGCACCAATATCCACAAACATTTCTCTTTTATGATAAAAAGAAGAGTCAAACTCTTGCAAAATTTGTTTATAGAATGACATTGATATTATTATATACAATATTAATATCAATAGATGTATTCACTGATATCATTATATTTATAAATTATTTATCATATATACTATAAAATATATATTAAGGTAACAAAAATATTTCTTACCATAAAATCGATTACCTAATATGTGCTGATTTTACTAATCTTTGAACGAAATATTATGACCAGGAGGTGTTTCGTTGAATGTATCATCATTCAAAGTTCCTAATTTGATCTGCAAATGATTTTAAAAAAGAGCAAGTCTTATATAAAATTACTTCATATGATACAACTATATGATATATTATTTAATAATTAAAAAATTAATACTTTTAAAATGTGAAATATTTTTAACAAAAAGTGATAATATTTTTATCGAAAGTGACTATATGTATACCACTTTTCTTAAAAAAATTTGTCACATTTTACTATAAATCTATTACCAAATTTTTTTAAAAGTACAATATTTTTGTTAAAAATGTCTATCAATTTTTCTAAAAATATTGCGACATCTTATTATAATTCTATTACTATTTTTTTGCCGATTTTATATTATGAAACGATTTTATACAAAAAAATTTCTTTAAATTTTTTTCTAATCATAATGGAATGTCACCATAATCACACAATACTTTTTTTTTTACACAAACTTTTTGGAAACTTGTTCGTACTATTAAATTAATTCACTATTTTTTTGGAAACAAATATTTTGCTCACTACAAAAATGTTTTTTTTTTTTTTGACGGAACACATTAAAAAGAATGTTGAATCAATATTAATTGACACCATTGTTTTTTAGAACCGGTTGAACCGGCCAGTTGAACCAGGAATCGGCCATAATCGGTCAGGTTATCTTCTGAAAATTGTTTTTAAGGTTAAACCGGAAAAAATCGCCAAAAATCAGAAAATATCGGTTGAACCGGTATGTTTTTATATTTTAATTTTTTAAGATTTTTTCTAATTTTTTTATTACATTAAATCGTAAGACACGTCCTAACCTCAAAATTTATTTATTCTACAATTTATATGTTTTAAATTTTCATAGTAATGTTTTAATATGAGACTTTACTATGCATTAGTTACGAAACTTGCTATGGACTATACAATTTGATATTATAATTGAGTTATTTTGAATACTTAATTTTAATTGTATATGTATTATTAGTCTATTTCAATTGTGACTTATAATTTATTAAAATTTTATATGAGAATATTTAATTTAATTTATTTTACTAATATAATAAATATAATATTAAAAAATAGATCGAGATCATTTTATAATAGTTAGACTGCTGATCCAATCGACTGAACCAGTTGAACCGGCAATCGGTACTTAGTCCGATTTTGTTTACCAATCCGATTATAAAAATAATAATTGAAACGTCCCCTGGTTATACTTTTTCATCCAAAGTTTAGTAAAGTCAACACGTAAGTAGATAATCAATTTTATGGTAATTGAATTTTTCGTTTGCAATTTGTACTTAATACAATAGTCTGAAAAAAATTGGTTGTACTTGCATTTTCGTCTATAAATGGTCTTTCTCAAGATTCGTTTCGCTCAACTTATCTTTCTGATTTGAATTTGCTTTATCATTTTCACTTATTTTACAAAAATACCTATTTTACTTTTCACCATGAATGCATCAGATGGAACCAATCCCAATGAGAACAACCCTAATCCTTCATGGCCAAATGACCAGCGAAAGGGAAAGGGTCGTCAGAAGTTAAAAATGGAGAAGATAGAAAATGAGAAGAATCTTCAAGTCACATTTTCTAAGCGACGAGCTGGCATTTTTAAAAAGGCCAGCGAACTCAACACCCTTTGTGGTGCTGAGAGTGCTGTAGTGATCTTCTCTCCGGGCAAAAAGATCCATTCATATGGCCATCCTAGTGTGGAAACCATTGCAAATAGGTTTCTTAACACTAATATTGGGCCCACGCCATCGACTAACCCGTTGCTTGCCGCTCATTATGAAGCAAGAAATCGCCAACTCAACCAGGAACTCGTCCAGCTAGAAGAGATCCTGGAACGAGAGAGAGAGCGAATGAGAGAGCTCGACCAAGTATTCCAACCACGCATCAACGAGAAGAGCTACGAAGGGCTCAACCGGCTACAAAATTCCGTCTTGAGATTCAAATTTGTCTTTGAATCCCGACTTAACGAAGCCACTAGTTCAGGGTGTTCGACAAACATTCAACTAGGACCAAACTTTGAATGGCCCTGGCCCAAGTGTTGGGGAATTTGAGATGGGTCACCCTACCAATTGGGTTAGTGGCTCGTCCTCCTATCCTACATCCTTTGATCCAAACATGGGATTCATGGGTTCAGGTGGTCCAAATGGTTCCAATATCCTGATCCCCTACAACTTTAATAATTTGGCTGGTGGTGAGGCTCTATTTGGGCGTACAACTTCAAATGTGGAGTCGGAGGATGAAATTGAAATTGATACTTCCAATATATCTCGAGGTCGAGGATCAAGACACAACAATAGTCGTGGAGGACTCTCTTAAAATTCTATAATTCCTACTTTTTTTATTGATGTTTTTCTATATTTGTTTATTAATAAAAATCATATATTCCCCCTGGCGTGTATGGATAATTAGTTTTTGTTTATTTATTAATTTAATTGTGACACACAATTTTTTTTCTAATAATTTTAAATATTAAAACTAATGTAAGTAAAAATTAGGGATGGACGTTTTTTTAATCCTACCAATTAATAAAAGTTCCACCTTTTGATTGCAAGGCTCTATGCTCAACGCATTCCCCCGCTATCGGAATATTTTGATTGCATGCATATACTTGCTCAATGTACATAATAAATAAAGATTTAATTGCAAAATAAATCACGAACTTTTGCGTGAATTGCAATTTAATCTAAACATTTTAATTTTGGCAAAACAAATCATCATTTTTCATATATTTTGCAATTTAAACTTCGAGCAACTTGCGTCTTGCCCTAAAGGTGATGTGGACAAATAAATGCATATTCTTCATCCAAATAAACTTCTACATCAATAAATCTAATAAATAAAATGATTAATATATTATAAATATGAAAATAAAAAAAAAAACATATAATTTTTTAAAAAACAGTATTTTTTAAAATTTAAAAGTTTGAATGTATTTCAGAAATAAACTAAAATAAAAAAATAATAAATTAAACATTATATTGTCTAAGAAATAAATAAATATTTTATTATATTTAAATACATAAATAATTTATATATATATACACAATATAAAAATTAAAATAAAATATTCAAAGTACAATAAAAATATTCAAATTTATTAATAATAAGTTTAAAAGAAAAATATACACATATATAATCTTAATTTTTAAATATAATTTTAGGATAATGAATTTTCCATGAGCTTTTATCATTTTAACAAAAATATATAAAATTTATATATTAAAAAAATATAAATATTATGTATGTGAATAATTATAAAAAAATTTAGAATTGGTTTAAGTAATTATTTAATTTTTAATTTAATTCAATGTTGTTGATAGGCGAACTACCCTAAGATAATTATAGGATTAATTAGACAATGCTAAGAAGGTCATCAACTTGCTGAGAAGATGCATCGTCAACGTTGACAAAGGTCAACATTTGAGAAGGTCGCCAGGAAGAGAAGGAAGTTCGCCCAGGTTCCTGATGAACTAAGTCCAATGATCAACTATGCCCAGGAGAGAGAAGCTCATTGGCGAGCTTCCCCACTTGAAGGGAAGCTCGCCCACATTCATAGAGACCCAACAAGAATCCACCCAGACATTGCTCCCGAAACAACACAAGGCCCCGAAGCTCGCCTAGGCCAAGGACATAGACGACGTGTATATAAGGAGCAAGTAGACATGTAGTAGGACAAGCATTGTAAAGGTAGCATTGTGATGAGCTAAGACAAGTGTCAAGGACACTTGTCAACACCTAAAGTCAAATAGGCTCATAAGGTGCCACCTCACACATGCAAACATATAAATATGTCTCTCTTGTATCATTCTCTCTCCAAGTTACATAATACACACAATTACTTTCTCACTCTAGCTCTCTATTTTCTCTCTCTATTCATAACTCAAGAACAACAACTATAATCTTAGTGATTGTTTGATAGATTTTAGCATATAAACAGCCATTAATCTTCCATTAACCAAATCTATCAACAATTTGGCGCTAGATGGAGGGTCGTTGAACCTCCGATTCTGAAGAAACCCGAATCGCAAAATTGAGATTTATTTGAAGATTTGAAGTTGTTTTTAAAACTCAACAAGAATACTTGAAGATATTGACCGAATTTCCAGTTTTCTGATAAAAACCCTGATTTTCGGACTAAAAACACAACAAAACAGACCCTAAACGCATGCGTGTAGGCTAATAAACCAAAATTTGGACAATTTGCGTGCATGCAAGGCTAGAACGGATTCTGAACAACTCACCCTAATTGGAAATCGATGACCTTGACGACCTTCTCCTAAAACTAAACAATGTCAAAGGAACAAACCTCCGCTACCACGAAAAGGTGGAAGGGACAGGATGGGGAGACCTCACGCTGAGCTCCCCAGAAGAATAATGCTCCACGAGCTCCCCAGCGAGCTATCGTGGTACGTGCAAGATGAGCTAAACCTAGCCTTGAGGAACCTCGCCAATGACCCCGACGAACTACAATGCACCATCGCCGCCCTACAAAGGTTGCAACAAAGGAAACAAGGCGACCTTGCCCAGGGATCTAGGTGAGCTCCAGCCAACGAGGTCAGGGAGCACACAAGGATGACTCAGGACACCCAGACCAAGGGGCAGGCCAGCGACCTTCCCACCGAGTAAGAGGCGAGCTCCGCACAAGCTCGCCAACGTAGGGAACACACTGGCAAGGCAAAAGTGGTGGAGAGGCCAGGCTCACGAGACGGGCGAGCATCAGCTTACACCAGGGCATCCGCCACCCACCGATCTCAAGTAAGAGAAATCCTCCAGGGCAGACTAGGGCCCAGACGTGAAGAAGAGGAACGAGTGGCGGCCCCTGCTTCATCTCAGAGGGGAGAGTCGGACCTACAGCCTCGTAGGTCCGCTCATGATCAATTGAGAAGGCCAGCTGCCGACTGACTAGGCCCGAACAGAGGACGATAGTTCCAGCCTGTCACAGATGGGCCACCCCAGAGCGAGGGACTGCGGGGACGTGCGTCCATGAGGCGCACAACCTTTGAACAGCCTCCTCAGGAGGTGGTTCACGATGACGAATTGACCACCTTGAAAAAGGTCATAGAACAATTACAGATGCAACTAGCTCCCAAATCTAGCGGACCTGATGCCACTACTCTCCCTGCATCTCCGTTGGCACCTACCATCCTAAAAGTACAGGTTCAGAAAAAGATCCAATTTCCGGTGATGTCCGCATTCGATGGAGAATCAGACCCGAAGGTCCATCTGGCCAAGTATGCGGACTACATGATCTCGGTGGGTGCCACCGACGTAACTCAATACCGGAACTTCCCGCTGACCCTTGGGGACCGAGCTCACCACTGGTTCTCATCACTCGCCCCGGGGTCAATACAGTCCTTTGGCGAACTCACCCGAGAGTTCTTGGCCCATTTCTCAGGATTCGGGTCGTACTTGACCTAGAAGCACCGACTCGCCAACATACATCAAGGCGAAAATGAAACTGACCAGCAGTACCTAGAAAGGTTCGACAAGATCTTGCTGGAAGGGGAACCGGTGAGCGAGGACACAAAGATAGTCGCGGTGATTGCCGGACTCAAGAAGGGCACCGAACTTTGGAAGGAAATGCACCTAGCATGCCCGAACACCTACACCGAGTTCTGACACAAGGTTGGGGTCTACGTGGCTATGTAGGAGGTACTACTAAAAGAGGTCGGTGCCTCAGACGAGAAGAAGCCACATGGGAAGAAGTCCGGGGGCACTTACAAAGCTCCCCGGAACTTGAAGGCCTTTGGTGATGGAGACAAGTTTAAGCAAAAACTCAACCAAGTACTTACCATCTCTGTCGACCATTTCTTTGCTGCGGTCAAGGGCAAAGCTATGCTAAACGAACCTAGGAGGATTCGTCAAGACCGCACCAAACTCAACCCCAAAAAATTTTGTGCCTACCATCAATCAATCGGCCACTTCACCAGCGAATGCCGCGACCTCCTCATAAATTCTATGAGGACGGGAAGCTGGCCGAGTTCATGAAGAAGGCACTAGCAAAGAGAACCAGGATAGAGAAGAGTGAGGTTTCTGATGATGAAGAAGAAGATGAGGACCGACGAGGCCCTCAACATAGACGTAGGGCACCTCCTCAACCTCAACAAGTCCAAGAACCTACCAGAGAACTCCTGGTTCTCGAAGAACTGATTGGGGCTGTCGGAGGTCTCCAAGATGGAAGATCCTCCATTTCAAAAAGACAAAGGAAGGCCGAAGTTAGGGCCATGAACCAAGTGCAAGAAGGAAGCTCCAGTTCCAAGCCCGCCAGTCTACCAACAGCTGAGCTAACATTTTCTTCGGCAGACTTGGAGGGGATTCTGACTCCCCACAACGACAGTTGGTGATAAGCATCAACATCATGAACGTCTGAGTTCACAGGCTGCTTGTGGACACCGGCGCATTCACCAACATACTCTTCAAATCCACCTTAGATGCCTTAGGTGATTTCGAGTCGTATATAGAGCCTAGTTATGCTAGGATAGTGGGGTTCGGAGAAGCTGTAACCGTCCCCGTAGGCAAGTTTAGGTTGAGTGTCCAACTTGTATCGGTTGAGGACCCTGAGAGGAGACTGACTAGGTTAGTAGATTTTCTTATTGTCGACCAGCAGTCTACCTACAATGGGTTCCTTGGCCGTCCCTTTATCAATGAATTCAAAGCGGTGTGTTCGACCTACTACTATTGTCTTAAATTCCCAACTCCAAAAGGTGCCTGAACCATTAAAGGTGACCAGAAAAAGGCCCGTGAATGCTTGCTCCAAATCAAAGATGGCCTAATAAAGAAATATGTAACACAGGTCCACATCCTAGAGGAAGATATACAGATTCCGGCAGACGAACCGAACATCCTAGACATCATCTCGACTGAAACCGAGTTGATGGAGGTAGGCGACCTGCCGGAATCAATGGTTGAAATTGACCAAGTACCAGAACCTGCGCAAGATACGCAACCGGAACCCATGGAAGGAGTGGAGGAAGCTCAAACTAGCTAAGTGCAGGAACAACCTGCACCCATGGAAGTGGTCGATGATGCTAGAGGTGGAGAACCTGCAGGCGATGAAGAACCAGTGCCGATGGAGATTGATGAAGTCCCCCAAGTTGCAGAACCACCCCAGGTTGAAGGACCATCCAATCCAACCTCACAAGAAGCAGGAAAAGTCGATGAACCTGCCCAAGTTGGAGAAGGTGGAGAAGACCTGGAACCACGAATAGGCTATGAGTCGGTGATGAAGGAGAACTTGGAGGAATTCCTGAAGGACCCAATGTGGAAAACCAGAAAAGGAAGGCCATTCCTATGGAGGAATTGACGGCAATCCCGGTGGACCCGGAAAGGGACTTGGAACTTTTTATAGGTTCCGAGTTGCCAGAACCGTACCGGTCAAAGATGGAGTTATTTCTTATGTCCAACTTGGACGTATTTGCTTGGTCCCATGAAGACATAACAGGAATTCCATTGCAGCACGCGTGTCATCGGCTCAACATAGATCCGACGAGGAGACATGTCTGCCAAAAATGAAGAAAGTATGGACCAGACAAATACGAAGCCTTAACCACGGAAGTCAAGAAGTTGTTGGACAACAAGTTGATCAAGGAAGCTTTGTGCCCGCAGTGGGTTGCAAATCCCATCCTTGTAAAGAAGCCCAACGGAACATGGAGGTTGTGCATCGACTTCACGGACCTAAACAAGGCGTGTCCGAAAGACAAATTCCCACTGCCCCACATTGATCAACTTGACGATAGCACTGCAGGCCACGAGATGATGACGTTCATGGATGCCTTTGCAGGCTATCACCATATAGCAATGAACCCAGATGACCAGGAACATACGGCGTTCTACACTAACAAGAACATGTACTGCTGGGAAAGGATGTCGTTCGGACTTATCAATGCCGGAGCTACCTACCAAAGGTTAGTGAACAAAATGTTCGATCAACACATCGGCCATACCATGGAGGTGTACGTGGATGACATAGTTGTCAAGAGTTTGCGGAAGGAGGATCACCTCGACCACCTAAAGCAAACCTTCGACATACTACGCCAGTACAACATGAAGTTAAACCCCAAGAAGAGCAGCTTCGGCGTACATTCGGAGAAGTTCTTGGGGCACCTGGTGAGCCAAAGGGAGTGCGAAGGTTCAAAGGCTGACCGGATGTTTGGCAGCTTTGAACCGGTTCATCTCCAGATCAGGAGATCGGAGTCGTCCCTTCTTCGAAGCAATAAAGGCTAACAGACTAAGGCACAAGGATGATTTCCGGTTGACAAGTGAATACCAGAGGGCCTTTGAAGATATCAAAGCATACTTGGTGAATACTCAAATCTTGTCAAAACCAGTACCTGGTGAAAAGCTGTACTTGTACCTAGCTGTGTCGGAGGTGGCCATTAGCTCCGTCCTGGTTCGAGAAGAGGGCAAAACACACCTACCAGTGTACTACGTAGATGAAACTGAGTTGCGGTACACCCCAACGGAGAAGCTAGCCTATGCACTGGTGATGAGTGTTAGAAAATTGAGGCCCTATTTCTTCGACCACCCGATAGAGGTGTTGACAACGTTCCCACTACGGCAAATACTGCAAGGGCCAGACACTGCGGGATGCTTGTTGAAATGGTCACTAGAAGTTAGTCAATACGATATAACCTACGCACCCCTAACAGCATTTAAGGGACAAGCGCTCGCTGATTTTATCGTCGAGCTAACTTTCCCGCAAGATCTGACGAGGGGACGTATAGCTCCGTGGCACCTCTTCATTGACGGATCATCAACTTGCACAGCAGAAGGAGCTGGTGTAGTTCTGATCAGCCCAGATAGACAAGTCTTCACCTCCGTGATCCGGTTCGTTTTTAGAGCAACCAACAATAAGGCGGAGTACGAAGCATTGATAGCCGGACTTAGGTTATCATTAGTTGTGGGGGCAACCAATCTTTAGATTTTCAGAGATTCATAATATCCCAAGTCCGGGGGGAGTACGAGGCAAAAGATCAGCAGATGATGGCGTATCAGAAGATAGTAGCACATCTGATCTCGATGTTTACGCAAGTTTACATCAATCAGATCCCAAGGTTGGAAAACACACAAGCTGACGCTCTAGCCCGACTAGCTACCAGTAACGGCGAAGCAGAAGTCACGGAGGTAGATATCACCAAGCTGAAAAACCCCTCGACGTCTGAGTATAAAATAAATAAAACTTCGAGTGGGGGGGGCAGGAAGATTGGTGCACTCCGATCCGAAAATATTTGAAGGATGGGACGGTCCCAGAAGATGCATAGGAAGCTAGTCGGCTAGTGAAGCAGGCAGCCAGATATACGTTGGTAGACGACCAACTCTACAAATGTGGATTCTCTCTACCCCTACTCAAATGCTTATCTAAAAAGCAAGGGTTCGAGGTGTTAGAAGAAATTCACGAAGGGATTTGCGGAAGTCACGCTGGGGGACAAGCTTTGGCATACAAGACAATCAGACAAGGGTACTACTGGCCCACTCTTCGCAAAGATGCCATCAGCTTCGCACAGAAGTGCTGAAAGTGTTAACTTTTCGCACCTAATATCCACTCCCCAGCTACCCAACTTAGTTCGGTCTTCAGCCCGTGGCCTTTTACAAAATGCAGTATCGACCTGATCGGCCCATTCCCACCTGGCAGAGACGGTGTAAAGTTTGTTGTTGTTGTCGTTGACTATTACACCAAATGGGCTGAAGTCGAGGCACTTACAAC
>JAPKLY010001587.1:15124-39882 GCA_026898435.1 Prunella vulgaris
GATGAACTAAGTCCAATGACCAACTATGCTCAGGAGAGAGAAGCTCATTGGCGAGCTTCCCCACTTGAAGGGAAGCTCGCCCACTTTCATAGAGACCCAACAAGAATCCACCTCTACATTGCTCCCGAAACAACACAAGGCCCTGAAGCTCACCCAGAAGCTCGCCTAGGCCAAGGACATAAACGACGTGTATATAAGGAGCAAGTAGACATGTAGTAGGACAAGCATTGTAAAGGTAGCATTGTGATGAGCTAAGACAAGTGTCAAGGACACTTGTCAACACCTAAAGCCAAATAGGCTCACAAGGTGCCACCTCACACATGCAAACCTATAAATATGTCTCTCTTGTATCATTCTCTCTCCAAGTTACATAATACACACAATTACTTTCTCACTCTAGCTCTCAAATTTCTCTCTCTATTCATAACTCAAGAACAACAACTATAATCTTAGTGCTTGTTTGGTAGATTTTAGCATATAAACAACCATTAATCTTCCATTAACCAAATCTATCAACAAATGTATTTTTATTTTTAGAGAGAATATATTATTTTAATATTTTGTATTTGAATTTATAAAATAAATTATATTTTAAAAAATAATTTTTAAGTTAAAATAGAATAATATATTTTCATTTACAAATTATAATGAATATGTATTTAGAAATTTTTTATAGTATTTATTTTATTAATTGTTTATTTTAAATGTTATATATATTTCTTAAAACTATATATATTTCTTAAATTTATAAATGCTCACGCAAAATTCGTGATTCTAAGATTATATTTAAAAATTAAGATTATATATGTTATATTTTTCTTAAATAAATAATATTTAATTTTAGAGTCATTGTAAATAAATTCCTTTTACACTATAAATTCCTTTATAGCTGTAAACTTTCCTTTTACACTATAAATTCCTTAGCTTTCCAACCTTACAAATAATATTAGTAACCATATAATAAGTGGTATGTTTTGCACACATCAAAATCTAACTAAACAAAGTACTTAACAATTTCCCCCTATTTTGATGTTTGGCAAAACACACTATGCAGTACATAAAGTAAATAAGCAGTAGCAATGAGATATTGCTAAAGAAAATAACATATGATATGCAAACAACATAAGCATAAAGTAAAGCAATCAATAACATAACAAAAGATAAAACTGTGTTGGGATAATCTGAGTGTTTTGATTAGATCCCAAAACCCTTGATGAATTTGCCTAAGTATAGTTCATCAGGATGATAGGCTAAGGATATGTAGGTTAGAACAGATTTTTCTATTCACAGGTATTCAGTTCAAGGGGAACGTGTTGAAGATTGAAGAACTGGTGGTGACGTCCCTGAAGTCTGAAGTCTGAGGCATTCCTGACCCTGAAGGCATGATCATCCTGAAGATGATCAACCTGAAGCTGAAACCTGAAACACCTAGAAAGATTCCTGAAGCTGCGTAGAAGCCATCCTGAAGAAGATCATTGATCCTGACAGAACTGAGTAGACTAAGCATGCTCAGGGAAGTCTCTATCAGTGAAGGCACAATGTAACCTTGATCAGGCTGAACGTCTCACTGATGTTCTTAAGTCCTGACTTGGGCCTAGTATCAGTTAACCTGATACTTGTAAGTCCTGAGACCCAAAGGTTACACGTGCGAATGGAAGTCTGATGAAGCAGAAAGAATGTCAGAGTCTCCAACATAAGATAAACATTTATGCTGAGTAAAGAACGGGGGACTCAGAGTTATAAATGTACGAGATTCAGTAAAGTCAATGCCAACAAACTAACCGTTGAACAAACGACCAGTAAGAAGGTGACACGTATGTACGGAGACTGAGCACATTTAATGTTTCTCAGAGGTGCAGGCGGCTGATCACAAACTTTGCCATACTAGGTTTGGTCTCTGTAAGACAAGGAAAACCAGTACCTGCACCTACCTAAAATAGGAGGGTTTGAGACGGATTTCCTCCAACAGATCTATTTCAGACCCCCATATAAATACAGAAGGCCTTGCTCCCATTCAAGGAGAACGGGAAATTTCTAAGAGAAAGCTCTCAAGATTCCAAGCACTGAAAGCATAATTTGAACAATACTCTGAAACTTTAAATTTCCCTAGTGTTGTAGTTGGAATCTTTTCTGTATTTTGCTTAGTGTATTGATCCCATCCTTAGTACTGATTTGTTAGAGGGATCAATACATAATAGTTGGAAAACGTGAATACCAAACCCCCCAGGTTGTGAGTTGGTTGGTAGGAAGGACTGGGACTTGTAAAACGCCCAGTGCTCAGTTCCTTAGAGAGGAAGTTGGCTATTCATGTCCCTTGGCACGTAAAACCCAAGTACCTATCCTCAGGGTCTTGAGGATAACTTCCTGTTAAATTAGGTCGTGGACGTAGGAGTTGGTTATCTCTGAACTATGTTAAAAAGACCCTTTGTGTGCTGATTTACTATTTGCTCAGGATCATAATTGTCATACATATTAAACTGAAGCATACTTGCATTGCTTTGAAAACATCAGGACTGATACTTCATCCTGATCAGTAAAACTGTGCACCTGCCTTAACCACGTTTTCTCTAAAAACTGATAAGTTTTCAGATTTAAAACAAGTAGAAACTTAAGGGCTCACATTTCGCACTAAACTGAGCTCACTGAGATAGTAGCCCAATTGACTAGCTTCCGAGTGGTCAGTTGGATTGTTATCTCTACTGAGCTTCTGAGAGCACAACTCTGACTTAGCTTATTTGGTTCATTGCTGATCCGTCCCTGCTGCCCCTGAGGACCATCAGTTTAACTGAACATTTCAGGAGCTTCTTGACTGAGTCTGAAAGAGTATTTTCCTGAGTCTTTTGGGAAAATCTGACATCAGTGTATTCCACTCCCATACACTAATTTATACTCATTTCGGGACCAACAAGTGGTATCAGAGCAGTGGTTCAAAAGACCACTGACTTTGTTTACCAACAGTTTCTGAGGAGAAACTTTTGGTGGTCAACTGAACAGATCTGTTTCTGAAAACTTGCATATCATGGCATCCGGTTCTAAGCGCCTTGAGGGCAATCTTCCGGAGTTCTCTATTGATAACTATGACTATTGGAAATTCAGGGTCCTTGCACATCTCTACTCCATTCATGATCAGATGCCGAAGGTGATTGAGCGTGGTAATATCAAGTTCATGAGGAATCTTCAGACCACCTGGCCTGTTGCTGGTAATGTCCCTGTTCTAGCTGCCGGAGATGAGAAAGTGGAGAGGTCCGTGCTTACATCTGATCAGATTAAGCAAATTGGACTGGTTAATGTTGCGAAGAACATTATACTCCACATCGTTTCTTACGAGAATTCGGTTAGGCTCATGCATCGGACCACTGCGAAGGAGATCTGGGAGACCCTGAAGGAGATGAGTGAGGGTGTAGAGAAGATCAAGGAGAACACGGGTGATCTTGCTATCAGGAAGTTTGAAGCGTTCTGGATGTTGGAAGGAGAGACCATAGATCAGATGGAAGCTCGGTTCATTAAGATGATGAACGAGCTAGCAACTCTTGGGAAGGAGTTTCCCAAGAGGGAGGTGTCGTCTAAAATCCTGAACTGTCTCCCTGATAGATGGGACACAGGAGTGATCTTGTTGAAGAACACTTAGGATCTCACTAATGGCTCTGGAATTCAACCTCGATAAGAGGAAAACGAAGGGTGTTGCCAGTGAGGATGTCAGTGAGGAGAAGACACCTGAGAAGAAAAAGAGTGTGGCTATTAAAGCTACTTCTGCGCTTGAGGCTGGATCTGGCTCGAAATCGTTGAGGGATATGAACAAAGATGAGCTAGCCCTAGAGTACAGCCTGATGGCACGATGATTTGAGAAGCTGAACTCTCGTTTCGGCAGGTATAAGAAGTTTTATACTGACAATCGTGAACGCAGGTATTCCAGCCCCAGGAGATCGAGCCCCGGAGCGAAGAGAGGAGGGGTTCAGATTCCAGGAGAGAGAGAGACGAGCCTGAGCTCCGCAGAGATGAGAAAAGCTCCCAAAGGAGAGAAGATGCTGATCCCAGAAAATCCAGCTCCAAACCTGAACGATCATCAGGGAGCAGGAGGGAGTCATCTGATAAAAGGTACACTGAGAAATTTAGTGTTTCTGATGTAGATCAGTGCTACCACTGCAAGAAGATCGGACATTATCAGTATAATTGTCTGGAGCTCAGTGCTCGCGAGAGAGAAGATCGGAGAGCAAAGAGAGACCTCAAGGCATCAGATCGGAGAGCATTGGTTGCGGAGGATTCCTCAGATTCAGATGGCCCAGGACGCCGATCCCCTGAACTCTTCTCCGATGAGGAGTATGATGATCTTTGTCTGATGGCAGATGATGAGGTATGTTCTTCTGCCTCTTCTCCTGATCACGCACATGAGCTTTGCTCAGATTCAGTAAGGGATCTCGACCTTTAGCTCGCCTTAGAGCAATTGATGGTTGATTTCTGGAGGCTGCAGGAGACTCATATTCACACAGTGGATGTGAATGCACAACTTAGCGGGGAGAATGATCGATTAACTGAGTCTCTCAGAATGAGAGATACTGAGGAAGCCCTCAGACTAGTAAATCTCCAGGAAGAGTTGCTTCATGCCCGAAATAGGCATGATGAGACTCCAATGGCAGTTGAAAGACTGAATGGTGTAATCAGCTCGCTGATTGAGACTCGTGACACTGATCAGTTCCTTGCTCAGGAACAGCAGATGATTGAGCGTATTGCTCTGAGAGAGATGTTCAAAACTGAGTGGCAAGCTCGCCTTAGTGCTGAGCAAACTGCTTGGGATCTTGAGCTGATCTCAAAAGAGAATGCTCATCAGAAGCAAGTGCTTCAATACACCACTGAACTTGAGGCCCTGAAAAGAGAAAATGTGCGCCTTGAGGAAAAGCTGAAGAAGTTACACAAATCTTCCCAACTGGTTGATGAGTTAACAAGTTTCTCTCAGCTGACCGATGGTGCTAAAGGTGGGTTAGGCTATGATGCCTCTAAAGACCCAAAGGGCAAGAAGAAGAGAGGTGCTTCAGGGAGCAACTCTCAGAAAAGGTTTGTCCCTACCCAAACTGACGACAAGAGCTCAAGTGTTGTTCGTCAGGATAAAGGCAAAGGGAAGGAGAAAATGTCTGCTGAACCTGTCAGGCAAAGGACTGAGGACCAGAGGCCAAAACCTAAGGGAAAGGCCAAGGCTCCTCATCCTGAGTCTAGGAAGACAGACCAAGGGAAATCCGAGGCTCAGCCTAGGAACCCTCAGGCTGGGAGGAACTCTGCCCGAAGCACTTCTCAGGCTCAGCCTCAGAATGCTCATGGTGGAACGAACTCCGGCCAGAGGAGGCCTCAGGCAAGGCTAAGGAATACTGGGGTCCAGAACCCTCAGGCAGGGCACAGAGCCCATCAGGAGCATCCTAATCCTCAAAGGAGAAGGACAAACCAGGTGGCCTCTGAAAGGCAACGAAGACCTGACTCTGATAACACTCAGGCCAGACCTCAAGTGCCTAGAGGTCAGGCCCGAGCTGCTCCTTCTCAGGACAGACCTCAGCCCAATGCACCCAGGCCAAGGAGGAACAGGAGGCCCGCCCCCAGGAATCAATCCAGGGCTCCTGAGACTCAGGCTGACACCCATACACCCTCAACTTCCCAGGCACAAAGGACGAAGAGGACTGTGTATGTTGATGTTTCTGGGAGACAGGTTTACACTTCTGAAGCTGTCAGAATTGTGAAACAAATCTGGATCCTGAAGGGTATGGCTGAAAATGTAGGACCCAATACGAGATTGGTACCTGAGGCCTGATTCTTTTCAGGTCGCTGCCCGCTACAAGAAGAGGAAGGAGGATCTGATGAAGGACTGGTACTTGGACTCAGGGTGTTCCAGGCACATGACCGGATTTTGTGATCTCCTTCAGGACTACGTAACTCAGGAAGGCCCGCATGTAACCTTTGGTGATAACTCTAAGGGTTTCACCAGAGGATTCGGTACCCATGTTGTTGGTTCAGTGAGAGTGCTTAATGTATCCTATGTTGAGGGTCTTAGGCATAACCTGCTTTAGGTCAGTCAGTTTTGTGACCGTGGTTATAGTGTAGAGTTTACATCTAACATATGCCTTGTGAAAGATAAATCTACACTGCAGATTCTGATTACAGGTGTCAGGAGAGGCAACGTTTATTTTTCTGACTTTAAGAGCAGCTCTCCTGAAATTTGTTTGGTCGCTAAGAGCTCATCTGAGCTCAGTTGGATTTGGCATAAACGCCTGAGTCACTGACCTTCAAGATTATCAACAAAATCTCTCGACTTTCTCTTGTAGAGGGGCTACCTAATGAAGTTTTCAGCAAAGACCATGTGTGCGGAGCATGTCAGGAAGGCAAGCTAACCAAAGCTTCATTCAAGGAGAAAGATGCCTTCTCAACTGACAGAGTGCTTCAGCTCCTGCACATGGATCTCTTTGGTCCGATTATTCCTATCAGCATGAATGGTAGGAAATATACCCTTGTTGTTGTTGATGATTATTCTAGGTACACATAGGTTATTTTCTTGCTGAACAAGAAGGAGACTCAGGTCAAGCGTCCTGAGTTACTCAAGAAATTGAGTACTGAATAGGGTCAGAGCATCGTCAGGATCAGATCAGATCGGGGAACAGAGTTTATTAACTCTATTATAACTGATATTTGAATTGACCTTGGTATTGCTCATGAGACTTCTGCAGCCAGGACCCCTCAGCAGAATGGGGTAGCTGAGAGAAGGAACTGGACCCTGAAGGAAGCTGCCCGGACCATGTTGGTTGAGTCAGGACTGCCCAAGAAGTACTGGGCTGAAGCAATCAACACTGCTTGCTACACTCAGAACCGATCTATGCTGAATAAACAACATGCTCAGACACCTTATGAAACGTGGAATAAAAGGAAGCCTCGCATCTCCTATTTCCATATCTTTGGGAGTAAGTGTTTCATCCTGAACAATGGGAAAGACCAGCTTAAAGCCTTTGATAGCAAGTCTGATGAGGGAGTATTCTTAGGATACTCCTCAGTCAGCAAGGCTTTCAGGGTGTATAACTGTCGGACCCTTTGTGTGGAGGAAACACCTCATGTTGTGTTTGATGAGACTGCATCAGCGCGTAGAAAACAGGTTCCGAGTCCTGACACTGAGGGGGTTACCAAGAGGGTGACAAGACTGAGCCTGAAGAATCCTGAGTTCAAGGTCAAATTCATGAATTCTCCCAAAGGATGGGATGATGATGACGATCAGGATGGACCTCAGGCCAACCCTCAGCAAGCCCCAGCCTCGGAGAATATTGAGTCTCAGATGGAGGCACAGACTCAACCTGAGGTACGTACTGTCGGTGATGATGCTTCTGCACCTGAGATAGTTATTGAGTCCAACTCTGTAGGGGTAAACAATGTCCCTGATATTGTACAACCTTCAGGGAATGACTCAGTGTCCCCTATTCTTGCTCGTTCCGCTTCTTTGCCTGTTATTGTATAGACTAACATTTTAGGTTCAGACGAGGGAACGTCAACAGCTCCCAGTTTAGCCGTCAGCAGGAGGCGGTGGCTAGATGATCACTCATTGGCTGACATCATTGGTGATGTCAATGAGGGGGTCAGGACAAGGTTGTCCTTTGGTGAGAGCGCTATGTTTTGTTGTTTCCTGAGTGATCAGGAACCTAAGAGCATAGAAGAAGCTCTTGCTGACCCCAACTGGATCCTAGCCATGCAGGATGAGCTCAATCAGTTCGAGCAGAATCAGGTTTGGGAGTTAGTAGAGAGACCTAGGCATCAACATGTCATTGGCACCAAGTGGGTCTTCAAGAACAAGAGGGATAAGAAAAATGTTGTTGTCAAGAACAAGGTCAGACTGGTGGCTAAGGGTTACTCTCAGGCCGAAGGAATCGACTATGATGAGACTTTTGCCCCAGATGCAAGGTTGGAAGAAATCAGGTTGTTCTTGGCTTATGCAACATTCAAGAAGTTCAAAGTGTATCAGATGGACGCAAAAAGTGCTTTTCTTAATGGTGTACTGAACGAGGAGGTTTATATGGAACAACCTCCAGGGTTCGAAGTTGGTGACAAGGTATATCACCTAAAGAAAGCTCTTTATGGCCTGAAGAAAGCTCTCAGGGCTTGGTATGATACACTTTCCCAATTCCTGATAGACCATGGGTTCGTGAAAAGAACAGTGGACATGACCCTTTTCAGGATTTCTGAAGGGAAAGACATACTCTTGGTTCAGATTTATGTGGATGACATAATATTTGGAACACCTAACCTGAAGCTTTGGGAGAAATTCTCCAAGCTGATGAGGGGAAGTTTGAGATGTCAATGATGGGAGAGATGAACTACTTTCTGGGTCTCCAAGTCTGGCAATCTGACTCCGAAATCTTCATAAATCAGTCCAAATATGCGAGGGACTTGATTCAGAAGTTTGGAGTTCAGACCAGCAAAGTCTCACGTATTCCCATGAACACAAATGAGAAGCTGGATCCTGACAAGGAGGGGACCTCAGTGAATCTGACTAAGTATAGGGCACTGATTGGATCTTTATTGTACCTGACTGCAAGTCATCCTGACATCACTTATGTAGTCAGAGTTTGTGAAAGGTATCAGTCTGATCTGAAGAAAAGTCATCTAGAGAGTGCCAAAAAGATACTGAAATACCTGAAAGGTACAGTCAATTTATGACTTTGGTATCCCTCTGATGAGAACCTAGAACTGACAGGGTATTCTGAAGCTGATTATGGAGGCTGTAGGCTTGATAGGAAATCAACTACATGCACATGTCAGTTTCTAGGGAGCAAAGTGATCCTTGGTTTTCTAAGAAGCAAACCAGTGTTGCGACGTCTACTACTGAGACTGAGTATATGGCGGCAGGCAGTTGTTGCTCCCAGATCCTTTGGTTGAAGCAACAACTGAGAGACTACCAAGTTGAGGCCACTGAAGTCCCAATTTATTGTGACAATAATAGTGCCATTACCATATCCCAAAACCCAGTCTTACACACAAGGTGTAAGCATGTAGACATCAGGCATCACTTTATAAGAGATCATGTTGAGAAGAAGGATATAAGGATGGAGAGGATCCCTACTGACAAGCAGAGAGCTGACATCCTGACTAAGGCTTTTCCTGAAACCTGGTTTGTTGAGCTGTCAGTAGAGTTAGGACTTCTTGACCCAGGAGTAGATGGTTCAGTATGAACCTCAGTTCAGGATTGAACAAAGTGGTCAGGAGGGATGACTAACTCAGGATCAGGTTGCAGAAAAGATGGATGGCTTTAGGGGGAACAGACATCAGATTTGGATCTTCAGGATCAGAATAGGGTTAGGCTCAGGACACAGAGCTCAGGGCTTGTCACCCTGATCAGACTCAGGGGTATCAGTCAGGTTTCTATATCTGACTGACTGGTATGCATTATTGAACCTTTGCTTTAATTTTGACTAGCTTGCATCATTTCTGATCACGTCTGACATCACATCAATCACAGGGTTTTTAACTCTAAATCCCAGCCATTCATTTATTATTCAGTTTTATTAAATGCAAAATGCGTATTTATTTCAAACATTCCTCTGACACGCATTAGATGCAAGTGTGGACGGGAACAGTTTTCCATAAAGTTTGAATTATTACTTTGAAAACTGAATTCGGTAAAGTTTTATCCCGGATATACCCCTTCATCTAATCCGTTGAATTTCAAAAGGCTTTTAATCAAATCCGTCCATTAAAACTGAATCTTTGTGTATAAAAGGAAGCTTTGTCCACATTTCATAATTTGCGCACTCATATTTTCTTAACCCAAACTTTCTGCAATCTATTTCTCTTGCAATCCCTGCATCCATGGCTTCTTCAGCTGCTCAGTCTCTTGAAGACACTAGGAGATTACATGCTGCCATCTCCGAAGTGGAATCAAAGGTGTCTTATGAGTGGTTGGTGGATTTCACTCATCGATCCACCATCAAGGAGCTTCTTCAGGTCTATGGAGCCATTAATCAGGCTGGGCTCCTTAATTTCGTCACTAAGAAGCCACCCAAGGTCTGCCCCCATCAGATTATCGCATTCTACACGAACTTGAAGCTGAATACTGATGATGAGTGGGAATCAGTGATTCCACTCAGGTGTTCCGTGGAGAAGAACGGGAAAAAGGTGGTTCAGCATTTCACTGAGAGGATCCAGGTTAGGGATCTCATCAGAAAGACCTACAATCTGCCTCATTCCACTGAGCAAACGCAGTTGGTTGATCTGACTGCCTACAATGCTGGAGAGGAACAGAATTGCATGAACAAGTTCCTGATCACCCCTCAGGAAATCTTCAGCACAATGAACAAGAAGTTACTAAAGCTTGAATACAAGCTCTTGTTCGAAGTTGTTGTCCAGAGCATAATGGGCTTCATGGGAGGCATGGAGCAGATCAGTCAGCCCAAGATCAGGGGCTTGGCTGCAGAAGTGGACAACGCAAGGATCGATTGAGAAATTAAGAAAGTATGAAGGAGTAAGGGTGGAAAAGGTAAGGCTGTGGCTTCGAAGGCTCAGGAGGAACCAGTGAAGTTTGGGCCGAAGAGAGTGAAGGTGAAGGGCATTGTTATCGGTGAGAAAAAAATGATGTTCCATGACTCTGACACTGAGTCGGATCATCCTGATCAGCGGTCAGACTCAACTGGCACTCTTGCTGCCGTGCCAATCTTTTCCCTGGCACCCGCAGACATTCCATCTTCCGATACTGCTGCTGCTTCTGGCACTGAGCCGGCACCTCAGGAGGAGGTGGCTCATGTTGAGGGGGAACAGGCTCCACTTGCCCAAGAGCCTGTTCAGGAGGACCCCGTGATGAAGGTGGTGGAAGTTCTAGGTGAGGAGGTTCAGGCTGAACCTTCGGTGGCAGCTCAGGAGGAGCATGATGGAGGAGAAGGTGGTAAAGGAGGTGAAGAAGTTGCTCAGGAGGAGCAAGGGAGTTCTGATGCAGGAGAAGGCCAGGGATGGAGGCTCAGGAGGAAGAGCTCCATGATGAGGATCTGGAGGATAACCGGGGAAGGAAGTGGAGTGTGTCCAATGAACCTGAGTCAGACAATCTGGAGGAGGGTCAGGAGGTCACCCAGGAGGAGTCTACACCCCCTAGACTAACACCATTTGAGATGGATGCCAGATGTCAAGCCATCAGATTTGTCAATCAACACCTTCCAGACTTGGAAGAGTCATATGGCGAAGAGGTGATCCGCCTCAGGGTCTTGGTGATGATGAAAAAGGCCTCGGTACCCGAAGTTTCTGCCTTGATAAAGGCCATTGGAGAGGAGGTTCTCAGGGATTAGGAGCAGATGATCCTGGACAAGTTTGGGCTTCGATCCTACGCCCAAGTTCTCAACAAAGAAGACTTCCTCAGAGTTGTCAGGGCAAATGATCCTCAGATTCCTCAGCACAACCCTTCTATGGTACTGACTGTTGTGCCAGTAGTCGGGGAAGGTGCGACCTCAGGAGGAGGTGCACCGGCCGATGACGCACTCCAAGGGACCGGGACTGCTGAGGCTATTGGAGAGTTCCCAAAATCGGTTTCCACCAGGCCTAAGTCAGCAAAGAAGAGGAGGATCCGAACTATCTCAGTGGGAGTGTCACTGATGGGGAGGACTATTCTGGGCAAGCTCAATCGTCAGCGAGAGAAAATCAAGTATCTCAATGCTGAGTTGGGCAAGGCTAGGAAGGAATCAGCTGATAGATTCCTGAGCCTTGAACAACAACGATCAACCGGGGTCACTACTAACCAAGTGCAAATGATGATAGACTCATCTCTCAGTGGCCTGGATGACAGGATTAAGGCACTGATTGCTGAGGCACTGAAGGGGCAGGAGGCCCAGGTCAGGACAGTAGCCCGGGAGGAAGCAGACAAAGGAGATAATGCTCTAATGGCTAAGTGGAGCAAAAGCCAGAAGTCTACCAATGATGCATGGAGCAAGTCCCTGAACACAATGCTAACTGAAAGCTTAACAAGAAAGGAGGAAATTGCTGCCATGCGGAGGGAGTTCAATGAGCACTTATTTGATAGTCTGCTCAGAGCTGAGGCCAATGAGAAGCTGGCAAAGGCGTTTGAGGTGGTCTCGGATCAACAAGCATCTCAGGGGATCCTGATTTAGGATGCTGCCAAAAAGGGGGAAGGGAAAGCCCTAAAAAATCCTAAGTTTAAGGTTCAGAAACGGAAAGCTGATGTTTCCGTGGAAGACCTGATGTAGGAGTGTGAGGAGCAACATTTCCCTGGTGATCCCATTGTCGAGGAAAGGAAGAAGACAAAGCAGCTGACCCTGGAGACTGCGATGCAGGTCAGGAGTCAGGCCACTGAGCTGCAAAAGTTGAAGGAGAGCATGGTTGCAGTGATGGAGAAGACTGATCCTAAGAAGAAGCCTGCCCCTGAAGCCGGGAAGAAGAAGTCAGTTGCTGTGTCCAAGAAAAAGGTGAGTGATGCTCAGGATGCCGGTCCCCTGGTATACGAGTACGTAGACAATTTTGTGCCTCCGAAACTGAATGAAGCGTGGGTTCCAATCAAGAAAGAGTTCGTGGAGAAGTACTTTATCTTCGGGGATTGGCTGAAGACATCTGAAGACAAGGACCGGAACACCATCTTTGCCGAATGGATGGCCTTACATCACACTGAACTCTGGGCCGAAATCGATCGACATGCTGACAGAGCAGGAGTTCAGATTAAGGCACCTGAGCACATCACCTATCCTCCTCCAACCCCTGTCATCAACAACCACCTCAACATGGACCTGATCAGAGGAGAGATTGCAATGATTGCAAGAAGAACTGGAGCTTTGAATAATGTTGATCAGTACCATGCATTCAAACTGGGAGTACTGAAGAAGTACGGAATCTCTTTGGCTAGGTGGGTTGATGAAGACTAGATAGTTTTTCAGGAATAGTATCTCAGGAACCTTTTGTAATAGTTTCAGGAAATCTTGTACTTATCTATTATATTAATGAAACCTTTTACATCCCTGAGACAACATCTCGTTGACTCCTGATTTACTTTTCTGCTCTTTATCAAGAACTGTACTAACCATTTCCTGTTTCCATCTTATAGAACTAAGGACCTGATATAGGTTCCTGAACTGAATACTGATTTTATCAGTAAATTGTTTAGATGGTAGGATTTTTCTAAGGGTTTTGGCATCATCAAAAAGGGGGAAATTGTTGGGCCAATCTGAGTGTTTTGATTAGATCCCAAAACCCCTTGATGAATTTGCCTAAGTATAGTTCATCAGGATGATAGGCTCAGGATATATAGGTTAGAATAGATTTTTCTATTCACAAGTATTCAGTTCAGGGGGAACGTGTTGAAGAATGAAGACTGATGGTGACGTCCCTAAAGTCTGAAGTCTGAGGCATTCCCGACCCTGAAGGCATGATTGTCCTGAAGATGATCAACCTGAAGCTGCAACCTAGAAAGATTTCTGAAGCTGCGTAGAAGCCATCCTGAAGAAGATCACTGATCCTGACAGAACTGAGTAGACTAAGCATGCTCAGGGAAGTCTCTATCAGTGAAGGCACAATGTAACCTTGATCAGGCTGAACGTCTCACTGATGTTCTTAAGTCCTGACTTGGGCCTAGTATAAGTTAACCTGATACTTGTAAGTCCTGAGACACAAAGGTTACATGTGCGAATGGAAGTCTGATGAAGCAGAAAGAATGTCAGTGTCTCCAACATAAGACAAACATTTATGCTGAGTAAAGAACGAGGGACTCAGATTTATAAATGTACAAGATTCAGTAAAGTCAATGCCGACAAACTAACCGTTAAACAAGCGACAAGTAAGTAGGCGACATGTATGTACGGAGACTGAGCACATTTAATGCTTCTCAGAGGTGCAGGCGGCGGATCATAAACTTTGCAATACTAGGTATGGTCTCTGTCAGACAAGGACAACCATTACCTGCACCTACCTAAAATAGGAGGGTTTGAGACGGATCTCCTCCAACGGATCTATTTCAAAACCCCCCTATAAATACAGAAGGTCTTGCTCCCATTCAAGGCGAACTAGAAAATTTCCAAGAGAAAGCTCTCAAGATTCCAAGCACTCAAAGCATACTTTGAACAACACTCTGAAACTTTAAATTTCCCTAGTGTTGTAGTAGGAATCTTTTCTGTATTTTGCTTAGAATATTGATCCCATCCTTAGCACTGGTTTATTAGAGGGATCAATACACAATAGTTGGAAAATGTGAATACCAAACCCCTCAGGTTGTGAGTTGGTTAGTAGGAAGGACTGGGACTTGTAAAACGCCGAGGGGTCAGTTCCTTAGAGAGGAAGTTGGCTATTCGTGTCCCTTGGCACGTAAAACCCAAGTACCTATCCTCAGGGTTTTGAGGATAGCTTCCTGTTAAATCAGGTCGTGGACGTAGGAGTTGGTTATCTCTGAACCACGTTAAAAAGACCCTTGTGTACTGATTTACTATTTGCTCAGGATCATAATTGTCATAGATATTAAATTGAAGCATACTTGCATTGCTTTGAAAACATCAGGACTGATACTTCATCCTGATCAGTAAAATTGTGCACCTGCTTTAACCACGTTTTCTCTAAACAAACTGATAAGTTTTCAGAACTAAAACGAGTAGAAACTTAAGGGCTCACATTCCGCATTAAACTGAGCTTACTGAGATTGTAGCCTAACTGACTAGCTTCCGAGCGGTCAGTAAGATTGTTATCTCTACTGAGCTTCTATGAGCACAACTCTGACTTAGCTTATTTGGTTCGTTGCTGATCCGTCCCTGCTGCCCCTGAGGACCATGGGTTTAACTGAACATTTTAGGAGCTTCCTGACTGAGTCTGAAAGAGCAATTTCCTGAGTCTTTCGGGAAAATCTGACATCAGTGTATTCCCCCCCCATACACTGATTTATACTCATTTCGGGACCAACGAACTGCATAAATAAAAGAGTTTAAGATACAGCTTACAAATATAGATAGACTAAAAACTAAAGAGTTTTAGTGTGAATCTAATTTAATATCTTCATCTTCTGTACTTCACCTCATTCTATGTTTAGGATCTGCTTCATCTTCTTCTGAACTGTCTGGCTTGGTACTGTAGATTCCTTGAGATACCAACTTCTGATTCTTCTCATCTTCCTCAATGTATTTGAGCATCATCATCAGTTCATACTCATTAAAAACTTCTTCCTCTCTTTTTGATCTAAATTCCTTCCTAGAAGGAGCTCTCTTCTTCTTGGCATGTTCTCCTTCAATCAGATAAGCATTATCTCCAATATAGAGATTCCCTTTTTCTTTCATATCTTTGAACTTCTGATATTTGTCTTTCTTTAGCTTGATTCTATTTAAAACAGTGTGTCTGTCCTTTATACTCTCAAATTCTTCCCATATGAGTTTAAAATGAGTCTTCATCTCATTCTGCATACTCTTGTTTTCTTCTTCTTTTTTACTTTCTTTCTTCTTGCCTTCTTCTGGTGCTAACTGTCTCAATGGTTGTACATTCAAAGGCTCAAAGATCTTCAATTCTTTCATGCCTCGCTGAAATTCCTTCACCTTTCTTTCCCATTGGCCACCAGTAGGTTTCTCTTGTTGTGAGTGATGCAACTTCACAGCTTGTTGCTGCATTGCAGGTTTTGAGATTGGTAGTTGAATAATATTTCCTTGAGAATTCTTACTATTCTCAGATTGCTCAGCAAGTCTTGTTGACAAGTTCTTGGACTTTGCAGCTTCAAAATCCTCATACACTAGCTTGCAGTGTTCTTTAACATTTTTCAGAATCTCTTCTTCCCTTTTCTCTACTTCTTTAATTTCTTCTTCAGTAGCACTTTCCCCATTTCTGCCAGCATCAAAATGTGACAAAAGTAGGTCAAGTTTGGTCATAAGTTGTACTTTCATTGACTTGTTGTAAAAAATCAAAATTTTGATTTCACTTCTCGACTCAGCAACTTCATTCTTTAAACCAAAAGTATCTTCTGTCATGGTATCAATTGATCCCTTTAGGCTTAGAACATCTCTGCTTTTCTCAATCAGTTCTTTCCTTATATCAACATTTTGCTTCATGAGATCATCAACAATAAGTTTATACTTTTCTTACATCAATTTCCTCTCTGAAATGCCTTTCTCTTCAACTTTCTTCACAACATCATCTACTCCCTTCTTGACTCTTTGAGTGATTACAGTGTTGGAAATCTTCTCTACTTGTTTAAGAATTTCAGACTCTGTCCTTTTCAAAATCTCTTCAAATCCTTGAAGCTTTGAAACTACCTCCTTGGGAGTCATCTTGGGGGTGGAATCACTATCTTCTTCTTCTGATTCTGCTTCTTCAATCACAATGTCCTTTCCCTTCATGATCTTGGGATTCTTTGCAATGTGTAACTCTACAGCTGTAGAGTCTTCAGTTATAGCTTTTCTCTTTGAAGGAGTAATATCCAACTGCATTCTCTCAGTGGATGTATCCATCATTTTCCACAAAGTAATCATCAAGGTTTTCTCTTTCTAAAGTTGAAAAGCTTTGTAGAGGTGGAGTTCCTGAAAAATAAACTTATCCAATGCTTTCTACTTGAACAATAAGCAATTGTTCTTGTTGAGTGGGTTCATCAATTGTAGGTTCTTCTTCAGGTACAGACCTTTCAGTTTCAACATTTACCAAGTCTATAGTTGTAGACTTGTTAGCTTCTTCTTCTGTTTCTACAAGTACTCTCTGAGAATGATATCTTTTTGCTCTCTTTTCTCTATCAATCTCATCTTCAGGTTCTTCATCAACTAAAAGTGTTCTCTTAACAACTTTTTCTTTCTTTTTCCTCTTTTCATAACATTTCACAGCTGTAGATTTAGCAACTGTAAGTTGCTTCTCAGTATCTTTCTTTCTCTTTTTCATCTTGGGAGCCATAGGAGCATCAATAGCTCCTCTCTCGAAGGCATGTATAAGTGGTGTACGACATTGTAGGTACACGTGTAAATGAGCCACGTGGAGAATGTTAAATGGTCGAGTAGGCGTGTACAACGACATTGTAGGCACACGTGTAAAAGAGCCACGTGGAGAATGTTAAATGGTTGAGCAGGCGTGTACAACGACATTGTAGGAACACGTGTAAAAGAGCCACGTGGAGAATGTTAAGTGGTCGAGCAGGCGTGTACAACGAGTTGTAGGCACACGTGTAAAAGAGCCACGTGGAGAATGTTAAATGGTTGAGCAGACGTGTACAACGACATTGTAGGCACACGTGTAAAAGAGCCACGTGGAGAATGTTAAATGGTTGAGCAGGTGTGTACAACGACATTGTAGGAACACGTGTAAAAGAGCCACGTGGAGAATGTTAAATGGTCGAGCAGGCGTGCACAATGGTGATTGGTTGGCCAAGTCGGTGGTTGGTCTATAAAAAGTATAGTCCTATAAGAAATTTTATAACGTGAAAACATTTTCTTTTGATGCTTTAGGATTTACGTGCAACGCCAATCCATAGGGTTGACATGTACCGCCATCTCTCGTTAAAGGCTTCCGATGTCTTTGCTTCTATCCAACCTCAAGTAAATATATTTCTGAATTCTATGGTAGCTCACTAGATCATATATATTTTTTACAAAATGGATGGTGATATTTTTTTTCTAAATTTATCCACGTTTTATTGATTGAATTACATCTTTCTTATAACATTTGGATATCAATACGCATATATTTTTGATTCGTTCCCTTGTATATATAGCGATTTAATTCCAAGTATATTTAGGCAAAGTTTATTGATTGTTGAATCGACTCAGATTTTTTTTTTAGTGAATAATAGAACTTTCATTTGAATCATTTTGATATTTTTTTTATGTGGCGTTACACCTAATTTCTAAGTGTTGTTAAATTATAAAGGGGATTTGGACATAGTATTTATGACTTTCGGTTTGACTACATTAATTTTCTTTCTTATTTGAGAGTGATTTATTTTGGAATTTGTTGTGCTCGTTTCCGTTACTTTATGATTTTGATATTAATTAAGTTGGTATTTTTGAAAATTTTATTGGCTGCAGGTGTCCATGTTTGACATATACTAGTATTCAATATTTTTTTTTCAGAAATTTATGGCCGCTGATGCCTACTCAAAACTTTGCCATCATGTCTGCAAACCACATAAGATAGGTAATCTCATTTAAAATTTAATTTATTTCTTTTATGCTAAAACGAAACTTTCTCCTTAATTATTTGGCCCAGGTTTTTCGCACTAAGCCTTTTTGGTAGATACACTAGTCGGATAAATACATTATCTTTCTTGGAAATACACTACCCTTTGTTCAGCAATTTTTTTTAAATTTTTTTAATTTTTTCGGCAATTTTTTTCGTACATAGTGTAAAAATAAAAATTTGTTCGAAATTTTTGAAAAAAAATATCGAACATATTAATGGCAGTGTATTTCTCAAAATGGCTAGTGTCCATAACATGGGCCTAATTATTTACAATAAAAGTATAGGTGTCTTCATCTCCATTCTCTCAAATTCAATTTTCAAATCAAAATTTAAACATATTTTATTAGCCTTACATGGGTTAGTTAGGCCCAAAATATTGTATTAGCCTTACATGGATATTTTTAGATTATTTTTTTAATTTTGAATATTTAATTACTTTTTCTCAACTCAATGTCTTGATTAATTAATTTTCTATAAGCACGAAAGGAAAAAAAATCCAATAGAAACCATGCCAGATAAAAAATAAAAATAAAAAAAGTTAGGGGTTTACACCATTTTCTATTATCTATTTATCTTCTTATGTTTGAAAAGTTGTGAAAAGAAAAAGAAATTTGCCATAATTTGAATTGAAAAATAATATCAAATCTGAATTGGACACTTAAATTTAAACATACTAAAAAAAATGTAACATGGGCTGAAAAAGGACGTACAAATGCATATTTTCATGCTATATATTGTATTAAATGTGATTTGCTGATTGAAATGATTATACATTCAGTAATAATTACTAATTTTTCATTTCCCTTTTTTTAGAAAGGTATTTCCCAAATATTATAATTACTACATATTGGATTCAACATATAATTGTTATTACTAAACCTTGAGTAAAATATAATAAATATGAGTTTTTCATTGAATGTGCCATAAATGTCATCATAAATGCACAGCCAAGACCTTTTTTTATATATCATAAAATAGAAAATGCTTTATGAATATTTAATTTCCTCAATCATATCTGTAAAAACAAATAATGCTATTAATAAGTTTCATTAAAATCCTACTCCTGTACAAATTTCATTAATTACTTTTTACCTAGTCAACAAATAATCCACTATCCTAAAATTTATTTAGAATTAATATCACACATTATCTATTAAAATTGCAGGATTATCTCTATATTATCATAAAAAGAAGAATCAACTCTCCAACGACAAAAAAAAAAAAAAGAGCCACAGTGTTCTCATTGGAATTGATTCCATCCGACGCGTCCATGGTGAAAAGTAAAAGTACGTATTTTTTGTAAAAATATATGAAATAAGAAAGTAAATTAAAATTAGTATGATAACAAATTGAGTTGAGTGAATAACCTATAAGAAAAAAAAAAGTCCATTTATAGTAGAAAATGCATGTACAATTAATTCTTTTTTATACTATTGTATTAAGTTCAATTTGCCAATGATGGAAATAATAATATGCTATCTTGTTATGATTATTATATATCTTATTTTTCAATTATTGTTACAAAAAATTTACTTACCATAAAATCGATTATCTACAACATGTTGACTTTACTAAACTTTGAACGAAATATAACTACGGGGAGTTTCATTGAATGTATCATCATTCAACATTCCTTTTATTTGAAAAAATCATGTTTCAGAAATTTTCTAAAATATGTTAGTTTGTACATAAAAGGAATGTTGAATGATAATTATTCATTGTATTGCCCTATGATTATATTGCTCATATTTTAGTAAGTCAATATGTAGTAGCAGGTAATCAATGTTACGGAAAATAAAATTTTCATTGCAGTAATTGAAAAATAAGAAATATAATATTCATAACAAGATAGTATGTGGTTATTTCAATCATTGGCAAGTTACACTTAATACAATAGTATGAAAATTATTAATTGTACATGTATTTTCTTCTATAAATTGGTCTTTTTCTTTATGGTTGTTCATTCAACTCAATTCGTTATCATACTGATTATAATTTGCTTTCTCGTTTTCAAATATTTCACAAAAGCACATACTTTTACTCTTCACTATGGATGCATCCGATGGAACCAATCCCAATGAAAACAACCCTAACCCTTTATGGCCAAATGATCAACGAAAGAGCAAGGGTCGTCAAAAATTAAAAATGGAGAAGATAGAAAACGAGAGAAATCTTCAAGTCACGTTTTCTAAACGACGAGCTGGCATTTTCAAAAAGGCCAGCGAACTCAACACCCTTTGTGGTGCTGAGAGCGCTGTAGTGGTTCTTTCTCCGGGCGGAAAGATCCACTCATACGGACATCCCGGCGTAGAAACCATTGCAAATAGGTTTCTAAACACGAACATCGGGCCCACACCGCCGGTCAACCCATTTCCTGGCAGGCCCACACCACCGTCTAACACATTTCTTGCCGCTCAACAAGAAGTAAGAAACCAACAACTAAATCAGGAGCTTGACCAGTTAGAAGAGCTCCTGATTCATGAGAGAGAGAAGAAGAGAGAACTAGACCAAGGTTTCCAACCGCGCATCAACGAGAAGAGCTGCGAAGAGCTCAACCAACTACAAGAGTCTGTGTTGAGATTCAAATCTATATTTGAATCCCGACTTAAAGAAGCTACTAGCTCAGGGAGTGGCCCTGGCCCAAGTGTTGGCTTCACAAACCCTAGTGGATTCGAGATGGGTTACCCAAATGCTGGTGACCCGACCCATTGGGTTACCGGCTCGTCCTCCTATCCTGCACCATTTGATCCAAATATGGGATACATGGTCCCATTTTGGGGTACAACTACAACAACCTCGAATGTGGAACCGGAGGATGAAGTTGAAGTTGATGTTCCGGACATGTCTCGAGGTCAAATGTCAGGGCACAATGATGGTCATGGAAAAAACTATTAAATTTTTGTAGTTCTTACATTTTTTTTTTCTATTTTTGTTTAATTTATAAAAATTATTTATTCACCTTAGCGTGTATGAATTAATGTTTTTTTATTATTAATTGAATCATGACATACCCATTTACTAATTTAATATTGAAACAATGAAAAAAGTGTAAATAAAAATTATTATCCTTAAAAGCACAATAATCGTCACTAGATTATGGGCCTAATTAAATTTATTTATTTCCCTGTATAATGTCGTAGTCGCATGACCTAAAAAAATATTGATATAAAATTATGTTTGGTTAAATTTTAAAGATTGTTTTATTTTTTTTATAATTTTATAAGGATGGTTTAAATTAATTTTAATATTATTCTTTTCTTTTACTTTACATAGAATACATTTAGAATTACCAGTAATTTTTTACAATAGTATTTTTTTAACGACCTTATAAATTTTCTTTTTATATAATATCTTCATCTAGGTGAATACGATTTTCTTAGACCCATCTTTCCAGGTATAATTTATTTCTTTTTCGCAGTGATCATCATTGCAATATCCCCCAACATTTTATAGATCAAGTTAACCAAATGGGATCTCCTGTTAATTACATAATAGTGTTATATTTCCTGTTCCACATTTTAAATAATTGACAATGTTTTATTAATTAATTCAAGATAAGTATAATTTAAGAAAAATATTCCTTTAATTTTCCTTTTAAATCTTAATAAATCTTATCATGTTTTTAAAACTTTAAACGTCAATAATTAGAATTAATTTAAATATATTCTAAATAGATTAATTTTAATAATATTTTGATATATATATGTCGAGAGTATTACGGGTAAATTAGAGATCTGTTTGTAAAAAAAATGATTATTTATATATATATTTTGTAATATCTTATTAAACCACGCAAATAACATATGTAATATGTTCCGTCAAAAAAAAAAAGTAATATGTACGCGATTCTTATTCAAAACAATAAGGGGAAAATATTTTTTTTGTCCTTTAAGTTTGCCTCTTTTTGATTTTGGTCCTACTAACTTTCAAATTTTGATTTTCGTCCTGTAACTTTATCTCCTTTTGATTTTGGTCCTATTAACTTTCAATTTTTTTATTTTCATCCTATAAGTTTACCCCTTTTTGATTTTGGTCCTATAACTTTACCTCTTTTATACATGAATGGGGTGTCATAGGACCAAAATCAAAATGAGGCAAAGTTACAGGACGAAAATCAAAATTTGAAAGTTAATAGGACCAAAATCAAAAGGAGGTAAAGTTACAGGACAAAAATAATAATTTTCCCAAACATTAACAAAATACTCCCTCTCCAACCCTTCTTATCTGTCCATTTTATATAAAATAATGATTATTTTAATTTGTCATTATACAAGTATTAATACAAATTTATCATATTTCTCCAGCTGTACACTTAATAAATAGTAGTTCTAATCACCATATAGGCATATAATAAATGAGAATAATAAATAAAGGTATAAATATCTTTCAATGCCCTAGAAAATAAAAATATGGGTTTGTATGAATGGATAAAATAGTCAATTAAAATAATAATGAGAATAATATGTAATTTAATTAATAGACACAAAGCATTAATTACTTAAAAAATATGGAATTATAAATTAAATATTTAAAAAGTCTTATAATTTGTCTTTATTTTGAATTCGGTACACATAAAATACAGAGTAATTTGATAATTTTCTAGTTCTTTTACTAACTTATAGGGCAAAAATCAAAACTTTTCTTGTAAGTTAGTAAAAGGACCAAATTTAAGATATTTTAAAACTATATGATCAATATCAAAATGTGTAATTCATGTTGACCAAATTCAAATGTATAACAAGTTGTAGGACTACAAAAATTTTATATATATAATACGAATGACTTTCTTCATTGTTTTGAAAAGGTAAAGTGTTTTATGAGTAAAACTTTGGAGATAAAAGATTTTTGGTTATAATCAAGTGTTCACTTTTGGTTCAAAAAAATTTACTCTTAGATTTTGATCTCATGACTCCTTGAGTTGTCCAATTTTAATTTAATTTTTGCCAAAAATTGAAAACGGTATCATTTTATTCATTTGTAGCTCACTTGCCGGTTGGATGGTACTCTTGTTGATGTGGCTGCTAAATAAATTTTTTCATTTTGTAATTTTTATTTATTTATTTTTGTATCACTTAAATAATTATACAAACCATAAATTAACTAGGCGTACTAATGCGCAAATTCGTTGTCACAAATTCTCTAAGCCTACAAGTGTATAGAATCTTTATAGTGCTAAACTTGACCAAGTTATAGAAATATCGAACCCTAGGAAGTATTATAGTGTAAGGAGACAATAAGAAATAGAATGCTACTAAAACTACGAAAGCGATAAATTATTTGGTTTTTTTTAGCAAAACAAAAATTAAACCTAAGCAACAAAATTAAACTACCTAATTAGACTAACTATGAAGAAGTGAGGATTGAAGTGCTTCAGGTATTTTCAATCATATATATGATCCTTGAACCTAATTTAATATATGTCAAGTTTTTGTGTCATTGACTTATTAGGCTAAGTTTAAACTTCACAGAATTAACGAACTCCCTTCAATTAACTCAATGCCCGATTAGGAGTATTCTAGAGTCTTTAGCTTCTCTCGATGGTCTAAGTACTTAACGATAATTATAAATCTCTTATACCCATCAATAAATGCACGGGTCTACACTAGCTCAACTCTTGTTTCTTGCTAATGAGCCTAATACACCATCTAATAGATACAATTTTTAACACTCAATAAATTCATCATCAAAGAACCCAATCAACTAATTTTCACAAAATCACAACACAAATCTCATTAGAATTCAATTCTCACGTAATATCCAACACCCAAAACACAAAAATATTAGCACATGCTTAATCTCAACAAACCATAACAATAATAAAACAATAAACAAAGAATATTAAACAAAATGAAATATAAAGGAAAACTGAATTCTTTCTTCTATCGGCGTGTGACAATCCGTTCTCTTTTATACTATTGAATTCTTTCTTCATAACCATGGGCTTCTTCGAACTGGGCTCTAATATGTAACTGGCGATTGGGCTTAATCTGACAAAAGGCCCAAAATAATTTCCAAATTTTTATCTTGGCACGGTCCGAATTTTTGGATTGCCCCAAGGACCAGCATATTCTAGTTCACTCCAGATCACTTCACCACCCTATATTTTTTTTCCATTATAAATAATTCTTACTATTATATGACTTAATGGATTTGCAAATTCACCCCACCTCATTTCAAAACAAAAACACCGCGCCTCAGTGAACCAGTGTGCCGGAGAAGGGACGAACCCGCTCTTCGCCGAAGAAGGGAGGGACGAGCGCGCCGCCGGAGAAGGGAGGGTTTGAATCCGCGTGTGTGCCCCAGTGAACGTCCGTGACAAGTTACAATGGACAAAGGTACAAGTTTCGATTTTTGAATGATTTGAATGTGAATTTCTTATAGGGTGGTGAAGTGAACCGGGGGGTGAACTACTCAGTTATGGGGGTGAGAATATCCAGGTCCTTGCCCCAATTACTTCAACATGGGCCTCTTCACAAAATTAGCATTGCATTGCATTGCATGGGTAAAGACTAAAGAGTATTGTATGCGTAAAATAAAAAACACATTTAACACTGCGATTCCTCAATTTCCCACATATATATATATATATATATATATATCTTGGAACACGAGCTGTTGATTTCTCCTTCAAGTTG
>JAPKLY010001588.1:0-39877 GCA_026898435.1 Prunella vulgaris
ACAGCGACGGGCTTGCCCTCGAGTTGGAAGCGGATGGCGACGGACAGTTCTCGGCGGTGGAGAAAATTTTCTGTGTTCCCAAATTTTCTCATACTAGGGCAAAATTTCAATAGTGTTTCTCTATTTTCGAAAATTTTCTAAGTATTGGGGGATATACTTATGTTTCTCCTATTTCAAGATTTTTTGAAGTATTGGCGGATATACTTGTTAGCTGTAAGTATTAGTATGGGTATATTCTACTTAATTTTTTAATTAGAATTGTTTACTTTGTTTAATTTGTTTAAACAGATTGAATTTTTTAATTTGTTTAATTGAATTGAATTAAATTGAGTAGTTCCAAATACCATCCTCACAAAAGAGTGATACTAATAGAATCTCAACATCAATACTTGTAAATAGAATCACTAAATCACTAATCAAATTGATAATCACACACCAAATCACCAAATTTATCAAAATATGGAATTTTGGTAAACATGAGGATGTGTGAGTACTACAAGTGGATATGACTACTATAAGTATCACAAGTACAATTTCAACTAACAAGTAACACAACGAGTAATCTTTTCGTACAACAAGTGTATATCTTTGAACTAATTTTGTTTTTTATATCTAATCTAGTAATTTAAAACTAAAATAGATAATATCTTGCAAAACTTTTATTTTAAGTAGTAATTTAAAACTAAAAATTAAGGAAATAACCTAATAGTATTACTCTTTTGTAAGGATGGTACTAGGAAATAACCTAATAGTATGCAATACTAGACTGAGTAGTTACTAATACCATCCTCACAAAAGAGTGGTACTATTAGGATCTCAACATCAATACTTGTAAATAGAATCACTAAATCATTAATCAAATTGATAATCACACACCAAATGACTAAATTTATAAAAACATGGAGTTTTGGTAAACATGAGGATGTGTGAGTACTACAACTGGATATAACTATTATAAGTATCACAAGTACAATTTCAACTAACAGGTAACACAATGAGTAATTTTTTCGTACAACAACTGTATATCTTTGAACTAATTTTGTTTTTTTATATCTAATCTAGTAATTTAAAACTAAAATAGATAATATCTTGCAAAACTTTTATTTTAAGTAGTAATTTAAAACTAAAAATTAAGGAAATAACCTAAGAGTATTACTCTTTTGTAAGGATGTTACTAGAAATAACCTAATAGTATGTAATACTAGACTGAGTAGTTCCTAATACCATCCTAACAAAAAAGTGATACTATTAGGATCCCAACATCAATACTTGTAAATAGAATCACTAAATTATTAATCAAATTGATAATCACACACCAAATCACTAAATTTATCAAAACATGGAGTTTTGGTAAACATGAGGATGTGTGATTACTACAAGTGGATATGACTACTATAAGTATCACAAGTACAATTTCAACTAACAGGTAACACAACGAGTAATATTTTCGTACAACAAGTGTATGTCTTTGAACTAATTTTGTTTTTTATATCTAATATAGTAATTTAAAACTAAAATAGATAACATCTTGCAAAACTTTTATTTTTAGTAGTAATTTAAAACAAAAATTAAAGATATAACCTAATAGTATTACTCTTTTGTGAGGATGGTACTAGAAAATAACCTAATAGTATGTAATACTAGACTGAGTAGTTCCTAATACCATCCTCACAAAAGAGTGATACTATTAGGATCTCAACATTAATACTTGTGAATAGAATCACTAAATCATTAATCAAATTGATAATCACACACCAAATCACTAAATTTATCATAACATGGAGTTTTGGTAAACATGAGGATGTGTGAGTAATACAAGTGGATATGACTACTATAAGTATCACAAATACAATTTCAACTAGCAGGTAACACAACGAGTAATCTTTTCGTATAACAAGTGTATATCTTTGAACTAATTTTGTTTTTTATATCTAATCTAGTAATTTAAAACTAAAATAGATAATATCTTGCAAAACTTTTTTTATTTGTTGTAATTTAAAACTAAAAATTAAGGAAATAATCTAATAGTATTACTCTTTTGTGAGGATGGTACTAGGAAATAACCTAATAGTATGTAATATTAGACTGAGTAGTTACTAATACCATTCTCACAAAAGAGTGATACTATTAGGATCCCAACATAAATACTTGTAAATAGAATCACTAAATCATTAATCAAATTGATAATAACACACCAAATCATTAAATTTATCATAACATGGAGTTTTGGTAAATATGAGGATGTGTAGTACTACAAGTGGATATGACTACTATAAGTATCACAAGTACAATTTCAACTAACAGGTAAAACAACGAGTAATGTTTTCGTACAACAAGTGTATATCATTGAACTAATTTTGTTTTTTATGTCTAATCTAGTAATTTAAAACTAAAATAGATAATAGCTTGCAAAACTTTTATTTTTAGTAGTAATTTAAAACTAAAAATTAAGGAAATAACTTAATAGTATTACTCTTTTGTGAGGATGGTAATAGGAAATAACCTAATAGTATGTAATACTAGACTGAGTAGTTCCTAATACCATCCTCACAAAAGAGTGATACTATTAGGATCCGAACATCAATACTTGTAAATAGAATCACTAAATCATTAATCAAATTGATAATCACACACCAAATCACTAAATTTATCATAAAATGGAGTTTTGGGAAACATGAGGATGTGTGAGTACTACAAGTGGATATGACTACTATAAGTATTACAAGTACAATTTCAACTAACAGGTAACACAACGAGTAATCTTTTCGTACAACAAGTGTATATATTTGAACTAATTTTATTTTTATATCTAATATAGTAATTTAAAACTAAAATAGATAATATCTTGCAAAACTTTTATCTTTAGTAGTAATTTAAAACTAAAAATTAAGGAAATAACCTAATAGTATTACTCTTTTGTGAGGATGGTACTAGGAAATAACCTAATAGTATGTAATACTAGACTGAGTAGTTTCTAATACCATCCTCACAAAAGAGTGATACTATTAGGATCCAACATCAATAGTTGTAAATAGAATTACTAAATTATTAATCAAATTGATAATCACACACCAAATCACTAAATTGGTAGAGTATCAAATTGATTAGATGTTTTGTTTTGTTCCAAAAATTTTTTAAGTATAAAAAATATAATATATATATGTATTAATGTTATTTTATAATTAGATAACTAAAAATTACTAGATAACATATATATACAAGTTATCTAAAATATATTATTTTATTTAAAATTATATATAGATAACTTTACATAGTTAACTAAGAGTAAAATAAGTTATCTAGGTACAAAGTGATCTCTAACTAGATAACAGACATTACATAGATAACTGAAACGTGAACCATATATAACTGATTTAGACAATTCCGTTATCTATGAGAAAAAATGTAGTAGTGTGCAAACTTGATTCAAATAGTTTTATTAAAATACCTAAGACAAATGTAGTGTTTGGTACAGTGGTGTAGTTATCCTTTTTAGGTAAAAGGGTCCCATGTTTGAACTTTGATGGATTAAAATTTAAATTTTTTGATTTTTTAATATAATTTACTCCCTCAGTCCCAGAGGAACTTGCAAGTTTTCCTTTTCGGGACGTCCCAAAGGAACTTGAAGACCCAAAAAAGGAAACTCTTTTATAAACTTCACCCTCACAATATATACATATTTACACAAAATGTCATTACTTTTTCACTTTTTGGGCTCACATTACACTCAATTCAACTAACTTTTTTACTTTTTACATAAAATTTTACCAAATTAACCCTCAAAACACTACTTTTTTTTTTACTTTATTCTACTTTTTCTTAATTTGTGTGTCCCTCCTCCCTTGCAAATTGCTCTGGGACGGAGGGAGTATATTTTATACGGAAAAATTAATTAATGGCAAAAAGATAATAAATAATAAAAATCAAATTAAAATAAAAAATTTCTAGCTTATTTGGCAAAAAGATAATAAATAATAAACATCAAATAAAAATAAAAATTATCTAGATTATTTAGCAAAAAGATAATAAATTATAAACATCAAATTAAAATAAAAATTATCTAGCTATTTGGTCGTTATTTGTCTATTTGTCAAGTTTAATCGAAAGGTTTTGTGATCGAACCTTAATAAACAAAATTTTTAATAAATTTTATATTCACAATTTTATTCAGTAAAATCTATATTTTATATGGAATAATTTATTAATCGTCACCATATATAAATATTGGTGACAACATACTATGTCACTATTTACTATGAACAATTAATGACGAAACATAAAACCGTCATGCAAATTGAATATTATATGACCAATATTGATCGTCACTAATTAAAATGAAGATCGTTACCAAATAATATTGTGACGAAATAAGTGCGTCATTAAAAAAGATTAATAATCGTCACTATATATCAATATTGGTGACGAAAGAATATGTCACTAATTATTATGAACAATTAGCGACGAAACATAAAATTGTCATTAAAACTTTATATTATATGACCAATATTGATCGTCACCAATTAAAATTGAGATCGTCACCGAATAATATTGTGACGAAATAAGTGCGTCATTAAAAAAGATTATTAATCGTCACTATATATCAATATTGGTGACGAAAGAATATGTCACTAATTACTATGAACAATTAGCGACGAAACATAAAATTGTCATTAATATTATATATTATATGACGACTATGATCGTCACTAATTACAATGACAATCGTCACCAAATAATAGTGTGACGAATTATGTGCGTCACCAATTCTTTTGAATAATTAATGACAAAACGTATAGTTGTCACAAAAATACTATTTTTCATGACGTTGAATATCGTCACTAAATATTATGAATATCGTCACCAAAGTTTATTGTGATGAATTTCTTATTTTTGTCATGAAAATTTTGAATTAGTGACGAAAAAAAACACCAGTGGCGACAAAAAGAAAATTTGTCACGAATTCTCACTTTTTGGTGACGAAAATTAAATTTGTCACTAGTAGATAACATATTGTGACGAATTTTCTGTCGTCACATAATATTTCATCACGGAATGTGTGATTTCCTGTAGTGAAAGGAAATATATGGATAAAGTGATTAAGTATGATTAGTAAAGTATAGAAGGAATCATAACAATGATCATTCACATCTTCATGAAATTTTGCACTGAATCTTCACGCACTTTCTAATCAACACTTTTCAAGCAATTTAGCTTTCCTATTTGCACATTGTGATCATACTCACAACACTTAGGAATCAACATTTTTTCTTTTAGCTTTGCTAGCACTTGCACTTTCTTTTCACATCAATCCATGCACTAGAATTTCTTTCCACTTTAGCCACCAAGTTCTTCATCATCTCACCAATCTTCCTTCCTTCTTTTCACTCTACTAATCATAGGGACAAGAGAGTTCCAAAAAGGAAGGTAGTATGGCTTAAAGTGTGGTTAGCCAAAGAAAAGGTTTAAAGGCACAAATAGGTAAACAGTAGATCATAATATCATTGGTAGGCTCATAGAAGCAAAGTGACTCAATATAGATTAAAAAATGGCCTCAAATCATATCATCTGAACTCTTCATCTAATGTAGCCTCAAACAAGACCTAAGCCAAGTTCTAGAGTAACATGCACATGTGTGGAACTCACATAAAAAAATATCATCCGTTCAAGATTGAAACAGGCATCAAAATGGCTCAAACTTCATGGGTAATAGGTGATCAAGACTCATATCATATCAAACATGCTCAAATCATCAAAGTATCAAGAATCATAGAATCAATAACACCATAAACAAGACATGAATCAAATGATAAGTCCACTACACCTAACATGAACTTTCAACACCATCCACACAACAATTAGACTATCTCATGCATCACTACTCTAAGCTAGCAACAACATGGCAATCATATCAAGCAAAAAAAAGTCATCATCATATGCACAAGGTACTTAAACAATAAAGAGACACTAACATCTCCTAAGCATAGCATTGCAATGAGATTTGCAAAACGAAGATACCCCCAAACTTTTTTGGATCATGGATCTAAAAAGTTTGGTAAAAGTGAAGTAAAGATCATACAATGCACTAATAAAAGTAAATTACTCATAGCATCATCAAGAAATCCAAGACAATTCATCACAACAAGAGATGACTCCCCCAAACTTGGCTAAGCCAAGTGCTTCAATAAGGACAAAAATACAATACCTCACCCTTTAGAATAGTAACTCCATGAGAGCATCCCTTGGAAAATAAACACCTACAAAATCAAAAACACAAATAAAAATAATTAACAAGCAAAAATCTAAACAATAAACGAAAAGAATGAGTTACCTCCCATCTAGCGCTTAGGTTAACGTCCCTTAGCTGGACGACACTAAAACTCCAATCAAGGAGGATCAAAATCAAACAGCCTCAAACAGCTTGTCACTTCTTATGGCGTTGAATCATGATAATACTTCAAACGATGTCCATTCGCATAGAACAATTCGCCCTTATCATTCATGAGCTCATTCCAACCACTTGCGAAACAATTTAATTTTGTGAAAGGTCCGCTCCACTTCAATTTCAACTTCACGGGGAACAATTTAAGTCTTGAGTTGAACAAGAGGACTTGATCAAGCATCTTAAAGGAATTTTCTTTGATGTTGGCATCATCCAACTTTAAAGCCCAATCTTTCCTATTTGCATTGACGATCTTCTCAAGAATGAGCTTGATTTGGCGATTAGACACTTCCGCCAATCCATTAGTTTGAGGGTGGTAGGCCGTTGACACCTTATGCTTTACATCATACTTCACAAAAAGATTTCCCAACGCCCTATTCACAAAATGACTACCCCCATCACTAATCAAGGATCGAGGAACACCAAATCTAGCAAAGATGTTCTTCCTCAAGAACTCCATGATAATTCTAGCATCATTCAACTTAGTGGGAATTGCTTCCACCCACTTCGATACATAATCAACCGCCAAAATAATATAAACATAGCCATGAGATGGTGGGAAGGGTCCCATAAAATCTATGTCCCATACATCAAAGACTTCTACCTCTTGGAAAACATTCAAGGGCATCTCATCTCTTCTTTATAACCCTCCCACTCTTTGACATCTATCACATCTAGCAAAAAATATATGACAATCTTTGAAAATTGAAGGCTAATAGAAGCCCGATTGGAGTACCTTTTGAGCCATTTTAATTGCACCAAAGTGACCCCCACAAGGAAGTGAATGGCAATGTGTCATCACACTCTCCACCACTTCATTCGGAATGCACCTCCTAATGATAGAATCGACCCCTCTCCGATATAAGTAAGGATCATCCCAAATGTAGTTACGAACTTCCTTGTAGAAATCTTCCTAGCATTCGAATTCATCCCATAAGGTATAGCTCCACTAGCCAAGAAGTTAGCAAAGTCAGCAAACCATGGAGCTTCATCATCCATCTTCTAAATGCTAGCTCCCTCAAATCTAAATAGCTTCTCATCCGGAAAACTCAAGTATTTCCTCCTTCTCTTCCAATGCATCATCCCCTCTAACAAGTTGCGACAAGTGCTCGGCTATGACATTCTAGCTTCCTTTCTTATCTCGGATCTACAAATCAAACTCTTGCAAGAGTAGCACCCATCGTATCAACCGAGGCTTTGAATCTTTCTTTGTCATAAAAAACCTTATAGCCGAGTGATCCGTGTAAACAATGGTCTTCGTCCCCACAAGGTAAGGACATAACTTCTCAATGGCATACACAATAACTAAGAGTTCCCTCTCGGTTTTTGTGTAGTTCAATTAGGTAGATGGGAAGGTCTTTGAGGCATAGTAGATGGCATAGAATCTCTTCTCTCGAAATTGGCCTAGCACTACCCCATCGTATGGTCACTAGCATCACACATGAGGACAAACGGTTCCTTCCAATCGGGTGTGATGAGGATGGGTGCACTTACCAATGCCTCCTTGAGCAACCTAAAAGATGTTAAACAAGCATTATCAAATTTGAAAGGCACATCTTTCTCAAGTAATCTAGATAAATGCGTTGAGAGTTTAGAGAAATCCTTTATAAATCTACGATAAAAGCCCGCAAGACCCAAGAATGATCTTACACCCTTCTCGTTGATAGGTGGAGACAACTTCTCAATCGCCACTACCTTTGCTTTATCTACTTGTAAGCCTTTGGAGGAGATATGATGCCCTAAAATAATACCTTCTTGGACCATAAAGTGACATTTTTCCCAATTTAGCACCAAGTTAGCCTTTTCACATCTAATCAAAAATCTTTCAAGGTTAGACAAGCAAAAATCATAAGAATCACCAAACACGCTAAAGTCATCCATGAAAACTTCCATAATGTGTTCAATCAATCCATGAAAAATAGACATCATTAACCTTTGAAAGGTCGCTGGAGCATTGCATAGTCCAAAGGGCATGCGTCTCCAAGCGTATGTACCATATGCACATGTGAAGGTTATCTTCTCTTGGTCCTCCGGTGCAATCATAATTTGATTGTAGCCGGAGTAACCATCAAGAAAATAATAATAGCCATAACCACATAAACAATCAAGCATTTGGTCCATAAAAGGTAGAGGAAAGTGATCTTTGCAAGTTGCTTTATTTAGCTCCCTATAGTCCACACACACACGCCAACCTGTTACTACTCTAGTGGCAATCACTTCATTATTCTCCATTTTTATGATAGTCATACCACCCTTTTTAGATACGACGTGTAATGGTGATACCCACGGGCTATCACTAATAGGGAATATAATATTAGTACCAAGCAACTTAAGAACTTCCTTTTTAATCACTTCTTGAATGATAGGGTTAACACGCCATTGAGGTTGGACTAAAGGCTTACAATCCTCCTCTAAACGTATTCTATGCATGCAAAGGGAGAGATTAACACCTTTAAGATCATCTACGGTCCATCCTATGGCCGATTCGTGCTTCCTAAGGACTATCAACAATTTATCAAGTTCAACATCACTCAAGGTAGAAGAAACTATTACCGGATAGCTTTCATGTTTCTCAAGGAAAGCATACTCGAGGTGATCGTCAATGGCTTTAATGCACTCTTCGTTTCTTTCTTCTTGTCCTTGCACTCCATGTCCTCTTGCTTAAATGAGCTCTCCCCTTCCTTGATTTCCATTAGAGCTTCTTCGTTCCTACAATCAAGATCATCATCAATATCATCAGTATCAACATCATTATAGTTAGGAATCTCATAGCTACTAGTAAACAAAGGAGTTTTAGCATCTTCAAATGCTTCTTGAATACAAAGTTCAACCACATCAATGGAATTGCAAGAAGGTTGCTCCATAGGATGCTTCATCGAATCTTGTATTGAGAATGAAGTTCTTCACCATCTAGCTTCAAGGTCAACTCCCCTTTGTACACATCAATTACCGCTCGTGCGGTTGCTAAGAAGGGTCATCCCAAGATAAGGGGAATGTCCTTGTCCTCCTCCATGTGAAGAACGTAGAAGTCCACCGAAAAGATGAATTTTTCTATCTTAACTAGAACGTCTTCTATGAACCCATATGGAATTGTAGTAGATCCATCTGCAAGTTGCAAAGTTGTGGACGTCCCCTTCAAATGCCCTTGATCCAAGCTCTTGAAGATGGATAATGGGATTAAGTTTATGCTCACCCCTAAGTCGCAAAGAGCATTTCGGATTACTCCATTTCCCATATCGCACACAATTGTAAAACAACTCGGATCTTTCTCCTGTTGAGGTAGCTTCCGACTCAAGATATCACTACATTCCTTTGTCAACTTAACCATTTCTGGCTTATCAACTCTTCTCCTCTTGGCCAACAAATCTTTCAAAAACTTAGGATAACTCGGCATTTGCTCCAAGACTTCATAGAAGAGAATGTTAATGTACAATTTCTTGAAGACCTCTAAGAACTTGCTAAACTTTTCCTTGAGCTTCTTCTTAGCAAACTATTGAGGATATGGAACGGGCACCACGGTTTTGGGTACCCCCCATTCATCAATTTCAACCTTGTTCTTTTTCTCTCTTTCTTCCCTTGCCATTTTCCACTTAGGTATATCTCTTCTCTCCTCTTCATGTCCACATTTCTCTCCTTCTTCCACAATCCCTTCTTCCACCATACTCTCCCCTTCCTTTCCATTTACTTCACCTAATGGAATAGCATATTCCATACCAACTCCAACATCTAAATCTTCATCCCTTTCCCCTTCTACCCCCTTATCACGAACATCATCAAAAGTAGGCATTCTAGGTCCTTCATAACTCCTCCCACTCCTCAATTCAATAGCCTTACAACTCTCACTTAAATTAGTTTGGATTAAGGAAGACTTATATTCTCGAGCTCTTTGTCCGCATAACTTGGACAATTGTCCCAATTCCACCTCTAAATTCTTGATTTGATCTCCTTGAACTCTACAAATTTGATCAAATTTCTTATTCGTCTATTCAAAATGCCTTTCATCTTCCCTCTTCATTTCCTCTAGTTGCTTGACTATGAGGAGTAGAGTTTCGTTGATGTGGTTAAAATGATCCTCCCCTTGATGATAAGATGTAGAAGGTAATGGGTTATAGGAGGTATCTTGGTATGGGTAGTTGTGTTGGTAGCATTCTTAATGTGAGTAGGTGTGGGGTTGATATGTGTAAAACATAGAAGGATTTATATAGTGTGGAGAATACGAGGAGTAATTGTATCCGACAATCTTGACTTATCTCAATCCTAAAAGAATAAGCAAGTTTCAACACTCACCAAATATGATAATTCTTTAAAGAAAATAAACGAAAATAACAAAACAACAAACCCAACTAAACAAAGTAGCCATTTCCCCGGCAACAGCGCCAAAAACTTGTTTGCCAAAATTGTGTCTCACACAAGTGTACGTGGTAGTAGTAAACGTGGCAAGATGACCAAATTAAAATTATCGAACATGGGAAAATGGGTCTAAGAATAATAAAATTGTTGTTGAGGATAGAATCTAAGAAAGTAATAAAAGGCTTGGGGTATTTATCTATTTCTTGACAAAAGATAAGAATCTACCTATCACCTTTTAATCAAAGATGAGCAAGAGTGGAAGCATGCATTAGTGTAATCCACTTATGATTCGTTTAGTGCCTATCTCTCCTAGTCATGCAAGGTCCATTGTTTGATCAATTAAGCAATTAACTTTATTAATATGTCTAGATCTCCCCAATGACACTTAATACCCTAATTGAGGTGACTAAACTCATAGGCAATTCTCATTGTCCTAAAAGCATTTCATCAAACACTTAGCATGCACAACATTCAATAAAGAGTTTTCATGAATAAGCTCAATTCTCATGTCTTGCTAATCCACTAGGGCTCTAAACATACAATTGTCAATACTAAACATTCATTTATAACATCAATTAAGAGAATTAATCAAATAATATCACAAGACCAGCATAGGATTGATAAGATTACCAAACTACTACATAAGCTTCATACACCAATGCATATAGAAATTAGCCCATGGCTAATTAAACGAACAAAACAACAATTAAGCTATCTAACATCATTATTAAGACTAATATGAAGAGAAATTACAATTGTCTTACCTAGAACAATGGAATTGAAAGTGCTATCTACTACCTTGAATATCCAAATTGTAATCCGGAACTCAAAACGTAAAATCGAACCGTAGGAATTTAGCTCTAATCATGACTAAGCTAATGCAACAAACGGTTCATCGATCCAACGAGTAGATTAAAAGTAATCGAAGAAAGAAAATTAAGAAAATCTATGAACCCACTTAGTAACTTCTCTTAACTCCCTAATCTAATTGAGAATCTAAGAAAATCATGGAAAGTGTGTAGAATATCCTTGGAAATATGATGCCTCATGTATATATAGTACTCCTCATGGTTGTACCAAAATGCCCTTCATTAAAACGCCCAAAAGGCAAAAACGCCCATGAAAATTTAGAATTTTGCCTTGATTCGCGACTTCCCACTGGCTGGCGTGCAACTCTGAACTCACGCGCGCCGTGTTCTTGCGCGACCAGGGAATTGGCCGCGTAAGTCTGGCCTAGTGGACGAGCGAGTCCAAGCTTCCAGACGCGCGACTCCAACTTCCTTGTGATGTCCAATTTCCAACTTCGTTTTCAATCTGATTTCTCATCCAAGCCTCCTAGGGTCTTCCTTTGAATCATTTGAACTTCTCCACATGCTCGAATCACCTCGTCTTCTTCATCATAGTCATGAACTGATGCAGCAGCTGGAAGCTTAAACATATAATCCGTTGATTCAAACTTATGAATGCCGGATAATATGATCTTCACGATTATAATTATCAATCCGTTGATTCACTCATGAATACCAGAAGAACAATTAATAAAACACGGAATAAAAGGGATTAAATCCCAATTCTTTTCAATATAAAAATCCACTCCCTTTACAATACACTTGAGAAGCCTATTTATAATACTAAACTAAATCTTAACAAATCAATCAAAGATATTTAAAATCCTAATAAATCTAAACAAATCCTATATAAATAAATATCTCAACTATATAGAAATATAATATATAATATTCTATTTTCCTTATCTTCATCACGAACTCCTCATTTTTGCTCGTTTTTCACTACAAAACATACTTTCTAACGAACACGGGGTCAATAGTGCAAAGTATAGGATAATAGGGTCAATTATGAATATAAACTCATCAAAACCATATAGAAATGGATGCCAAATGATGCAATTATGACCCTAATCAATTAATTCAACTAAGTAAAAGTTCTTTTGCTTCTCCTGTGATATTGATTTGGAAGAAAGATGTTACTCGGAGAATGTGTGTTGATTATAGGTACCTTAATGACCTAACAATCAAACACAATTACCCCATTCCTATAATTGAAGAGCTTCTGGATGAGTTTCTAGGGGCTAAATACTTTTCCAAGATTGATTTGAGGTCAGGTTATTTTCAAATTTTGATGAAACTTGAACATAGGTACTAAACAGCTTTTAGAACTCATAATGGGCATTATGAGTTCTTGGTTATTCCCTTTGGGCTTTGTAATGCTCCAGCCACCTTCCAATCCTTGATGAATCGGATTTTTACAGATTTCTTAAGGAAATTTGTGTTAGTCTTCTTTGATGACATCCTTATATACAGTCCCACTTGAACAAATCATATTCAACATTTAACTAGTGTGATGGAGTTATTGAGATCAAATCAATTGTTTGCTAAAAAGAGCAACTGTCATTGTGGCCAAACAAAAGTGGAGTATCTTGGTCATATCATTTCTAGAGATGGGGTTGCCACAGATCCTGTGAAGATTTCATGCATATGATCAATTATCCAACACCAATAACCCTTAAACAATAACATGGTTTCTTGGGTTTGATACTACAGGAAATTCATTAAGGGTTATGGTCAAATTAGTAGACCATTAACTAATTTGTTGAAGAACGATGGGTTCCTTTGGATTACAGAGGCTGATTTAGCTTTTCAGTAACTTAATATAGCTATGAGTTCTGCTCCTGTTTTGGCTTTGCCTGATTTCAGCAAGCATTATGTTTTAGAGACAGATGCAAGTGGTACTGGAATTGGGGCTGTTCTAATGCAAGAAGGTAGACCATTGGCTTTTATGAGTAAGGTTCTTTGTCCTAGAAGTCAAGTCTTATCCATATATGAAAGAGAATTTCTGGCTGTCATCATGGATGTGCAAAAGTGGTCCCACTATTTGCAAGGCCATAAATTTATCATAAAGACTGATCAACAATCTTTGAGATATTTACTGAATCAGAAAATTATGATTCCTCTACAACAAAATGGATTACTAAACTCTCGGGTTTGGATTATGATATTCAATACAAGAAGGGCTCAGAAAACAATGTTGCTGATGCATTATCTAGAAGATCAGATTCTGATATACTTTGTTCTTCCCTCACAACTGTTGTTCCAAAGTTGATTACTCAAGTTTTGCTTAGTTATAATGGTGATGAGTTTATTGGCAAGATTATTTCTGCTAAAACTCTAGATCCAAATGCCGATCCACATTTTCAGGTTATTGAGTGCCTTGTTAGATATAAAGGCAGAGTTACAATTGCTACAACTTCACATTTCAGAAAACTTAATTTTTTTTTAAATGCATCAATCTGCCTATGGGGGGCATTCTGGAATCTTGGGTACTTATATGAGAATGAAGAGAGTTTTCTACTGGCCAAGAATGAAAGCTGATATAATTACTTGGATTCATGGATGTGATGTTTGTGCAAGGGCTAAACCAGACCAGGGCCCTATCCAAGGTTGCTACAACCACTTCCCATCCCAGCTCAAGCCTAGACTCATATCTCAATGGATTTTGTGGAGGGATTACCTAAATCTTGGGGTAAGAATGTTCTCTCAGTAATCATTGATAGATTTACTAAGTATGCTTACTTTATTGCATTCTCCCACCCATTCACTGCTCAAATTGTAGCTAAATCATTTTTAGATGTGATTTGTAAGTTACAAGGGCTCCCTATTAGTATCCTCACAGATAGAGACAAAATTTTTGCTAGCAATTTCTGGAAAGAATTGTTTGCTCTAATGGGGTCTAAGTTAGCAATGAGTTCAGCTTACCATCCTCAATCAGATGGCTAAACTGAGAGGCACAATCCATGTTTGGAACATTATCTTCGGTGCATGGTTCAAGATACTCCTAAACAATGGTTGAAATGGCTTCCCTTAGCCGAATTTTGGTATAATACAAATTACCATACAAGTTTGAAAATTACACCTTTTCAAGCCTTGTATGGATATTTGTCTCATTCTCTCTCTTTTAGTTCCTATTTGGACTCGACTACAACTGATGCTTCTGAGTGGGTTAAACAGAGACAACAAATAACAGAGCTTATCAAGAATAATTTGAGAAAGGCACAGGAAAGGATGAAGTTTTTTGCTAATCAGCATAGACAGGAACGAGTGTTCAAGGAAGGGGATCTTCTTTATCTTAAACTCCAGCCTTTCCGTCAAAATTCTCTTTATCTAAGAAAGAACCTGAAATTATCCTCTAAGTATTTTGGCCCTTACCAAATACTTGAGAGAATTGGTCATGTTGCCTACAGATTGTATCTTCCTTCTAATTCTAAAATCCCCCCAGTATTTCATGTATCTCTCCTAAAGAAGGACTTTAGTGAAAAACACATACCTCTGAAACAATTGCCAATTGTTGATGTCGATGAGAATTTTTAGATTTCTATGATTTCCATCACTTCCGGTTCTCAAACCGTCATCTGCACCAACAAAACCATCACAGGTTAGTGCTTTGTTGGTTTATTCTGATTGGAGTTTTAGATTTGTAGAGGATACCGCCTTTCTCCGGAAGAAATTTCTGGCGTTCGATCCTTGGGGACAAGGATTCATTCACCCCATGAGTAATTTTATGAACACAGTGACATCAAATATTAAGAATGGTAGGATTAAAAAGGCTGGGCAAAGTGGAGATGAAGAAATGGTAAATGGAGGTATTTTGGAGTGTTCTGGAAAGAAGCTTGGAAGAGAGAAGAAATAAATAAATGATTTTGGGTTAATCACATATCCAAAGTACACTTGCCAGAAGTAGGGAGTTGTGCTTTTATCCAATAGTTTGATCAATTATCATTTAAGTGTTCTTATGCGTACATGTGTTGCTGCCAAAATATTTTATTTTAGCAAAAATCCCAAACTTATGTTTATTTACAATTTAGTACTTTTTTCTTTTATTTTATAAAAGTGGCTTTGGGCCCATTAGTTTGTTATAGGTAGTACCTTTTGATAGATGAGAATTATGCAGAAAATATTCTCAAATTTTCTCTCCAATTTCTCTCTGTCCTCCCTAACGTTCTTATATGTTCTCTCCCTTCAAATCTTCATAGCAATTTACATTATTCAAATATTTTGTGTTAATTTACAAGCTTTAAAAATACTCAAAAAATAGTATAGCAAGTGTAATCATCAGTCCACTATACTTTCTAGGTAAAGGTTATCTTGAAAATGGACTATTCAAAATGTCCGTTATGATTGTAAGCCGTAAAAGCAAAAATGTTATCAATAGAACTACTTCTACCTCTGTTTACTCTGTTGAGTGCTCTTCTTTATGGTATTTTAGATTAGGGCATGTTAATATAAAGGCTATAAAATGACTTGTATATTTTGGTTTACTTAATATTGAAAATGTTGACACATCCAAAAAATGTGAAATATTTGTAGAAGCAAAAATGACAAAGTTGTCTTTCAAATCTGTTGAACACAATACTATCCCTCTAGAATTAGTTCACACTGATGTATGTGATTTGAAGTTTGTTCAAACTAGAGGAGGAAAAAGGTTTTTTGTCACATTTATTGATGATTGTACTCATTTTTGCTATGTTTATCTTTTGCGAAGTAAAGATGAAACCATAGAAGCATTTAAAAGGTACAAAAATGAAGTAGAGAATCAACTCAACACTCGAATTAAGTCTAGTCGTAGTGATAGAGGAGGAGAGTATGTTTCTTCATTTGAACAACTATGTGTTGATTCGTGAATCATACATCACACAACAGCTCCATATTCACCTCAGTCTAATGGTGTTGCAGAAAAAAAGAATCGAACACTAAAAGAGGTGATGAATGCAATGTTGATTAGCTCGGGTTTACCTCAGAATATGTGGGGTGAAGCTATTTTATCAACTAACCACATACTAAATAAAATACCACCTAAGACTATGGAGAAGACTCCTTATGAAATATGGAAAAAGCAAAAACCAACTTACAAATACCTCAAAGTGTGTGGGTGTTTGGCAAAGGTTGAAGTGCTAATTCCAAAACAAGTAAGAATAGGCCCGAAAACTATGGATTGTATCTTCGTAGGATACGTCGTAAACAGTAGTGCCTACAGTTTTTTGATTCGTAAATCATACCGGGTATGACAGAAGGCACTACGATTGAATCAAGGAATGCAATATTCTTTGAAAATATTTTCCCATGTCAGAATTAAGAACAAGCAAGTTCTAACAAAAGAAGCCACGAGGATTCAATTGATACTGCAGGTCCTTCTAACCATGAAGATGAACAACCAAGGCGCAGTAAAAGAGCTAGAATTGATAAGGCATATGGTCTAGATTTCATCACCTATTTGATTGAAGATGAACCATTGTTTATCAAAGAAGCTATGTCAAGACCAGATGCTCCTCTTTGGAAGGAAGCTATAAATAACGAGTACGATTAAATTCTACAAAACAATACATGGGAGCTCGTTGACCTCCCAAAAGATTGTAAGACCTTAGGATATAAGTGGATCTTTAAAAGAGTATATAAATCGGATGGAACTATTGAAAAATATAAAGCTCCTCTAGTTACAAAAGGTTTAAAACAAAAGGAAGGGTACGATTTCTTTGATACATTGTTTGCCAAAATTGTGTGCTCTCACGCAAGTGTACGTGGACGTTGTATATGTGGCAAGTTAACCAAGTAATAAAATATATCGCACTCAGGTAAACAGTGCGATGTGGAGAAAGTAATGTCGTTTACACAAGTAATAGCTAGGAAAACAAGAAAAGGTCTTGAATTCTATCTACTTTTCAAAGCAAGAAATAGTAAAAATCTAACTATCACCTTTTGGAAGATGAGCAAGTGTGTGTGAGAAGTGCATTAGTGTAATCTCAATATGGTTCATCTAGTGCCTATCAATCCTAGAATGCAAGATCCCTTGATTGATTAACAAAGCCTAAGAGCCCTATTAAGTGTCTAGATATCTCTACAACACCCAATACTCCATTTGAGAGTCTTAGCTTCTAAGCAATTCTCGTTGATATAAAAGCAATTAAGCAAACACTTGGTGGGCACAAAATTCAATTAAGAGATTCTATGAATTAACTCAACTCTCATTTGTTGCTAACTCATATAGGCTCAAATTATCCAATCGAACATACCAAGCATTCAAACAATTTATCAAATTAGTGAATTAATCAATCAAGATCGCTAAGCATGCATGGGATTAATAGAACACTAAACTACACCATAATGATCATACACCAATGCAACAAGAAATTAGCCCATGGCTAATTGGGAGAACTAATCAACAATTAAGCAAGTAAACTCATGATTAACACTAATTGGAATGAAAATACAAGATTCTTACCAATTACAATAGAATTGAAATACTATCCTTCTACCTTGGAATGCAAACTCTTAATCCGGAACTCCAAACGCAAAAATGAACCGTTGAAATGTAGCTAAGATCTTGACTAAGCTAATGGAATAAACGAATCGACGATCCATCAAATGTATTACAAGAAATTGTAGAGAGAAGTATGAGAATTAGTATAAACCCTTTAAGTAACTACCTAATCTCTCTCTAAAACTTCCCTAATGAAATGAAATGATCAAAAGTCCCTCCAAAATCTGATCTTGGAGAATTTATAGTGCCCACAACGTTTAGACCCTTTTACCCTTCATTAAACAAAAGCGCGATCAACTAACTGGAGGTGCGCGATCGCGCGGCACAAATCCGCAGTAGCAGTTTGGAAACGCGCGAGCAGCCTTTTGGAGGTGCACGGTCAACCATCTTTGTGATGTCCGATTTTTTACTTTTGTATTTTCGATCCCATGACTCACCAAGCTTCCTAGGGTCTTCATTTGAGTATTTTAAACATCCCCATGCGCTCAGATCATGTCATGTCATCCCCTGTAGTCGTGAATTCCTCGTTTTTGCTCATTTTCACCTATAAAACACACTTTCTTGGCAACAAGAGGTCAATAGCACAAAGTATAGCATATTAGGGCAAATAATGAACATGAACCAATCAATATTACACCAAAATGGATGCAAAATGATGCAATTATGATCATAATAACACCCCCAAACTAGATTGTTGCATGACCTCGAGCAACAAAGTAATAAAATAGGGGAATAATTGTATCAATGAATCATCTAGCACATCATCAAATGTCATGAACATATCATTCAATATAATGAAAATCTAAGAATGTAATGTCATCTAATCAACCATCAACATCAAATCAATGAACACAAGATTAAGTCAATAAGTCAAGATCCTCACAAGGAAGTGTATAGCTCAACTCTCAAGTGTATAAGGTTCTCTCAATAATCACACAAAGTATATCTACTACCATAGGCTTGGCATGAGTCTCAAATTCTCCACCACTTAAAGTTACAAGCTGTTCACACATCATTGAGGATTTTCATAAAGTTGTAGTGTTGGCTTTTTGGTAGGGAAGGGTAAATATGGATCAAGTGACTAAATATGATTAGTAAAACATAGAAGGAATCATAATAGAGATCATTCACATCTTCATTCAATTAGCACTCACTTCTTCATGCACTTTCTAATCAACACTTTTCAAAGAAATTTCTTCCCTTTTTGCAAATTGTGATCATACTCACAACACATAAGTCAACCTTTTCATGGCTTTTTCTTGCACTTGCACTTTCTCATCTATGCATCTTGAATATCTTTCCACTTTAGCCACCAATTTCTTCATCATCTCACCATCTTCCTTCCTTCTTTTCACTCTACTAATCATAAGGACAAGAGAGTTCAAAAAAGGAATGAAGTATGGCTTCAAGTATGGTTAGCCAAAGGAAAGGTCTAAAGGCACAAAATAGTAAGCAATAAATAAAATGTCAATGGTAGGAAATTTTTAGGCCAAGTGACTCAATACATATCAAAGATGGCCTCAAGTCGTAGTTTGTAAACTCCTCATCTAGTGTGGTCTCAAACAAGACTCAAGCCAAGTTCTAGAGTAAGATGCACATGTGGATCTCACAATCAACAAAAATATCTTCTGTTCAAGATTGAAACGGGCATAAAAGGCTCAAACCTCACGGGTATAGGTTATCATGACTCATATCATATCACAAATGCTCATATCATCAATGTCTTAAGCATCAAAGAATCTACTACACTTTAAACAAGACAAGAATGAAATGATAAATCCACTACACCTAACATGCACTATCAACATCATCCACAAAACAATAAGCATATCTCATTCCACAATTGCCCTAAGCTAGCAACAATTGACATCTATCATCAAGCAAAAATGAATCATCATTCTAAGCACAAGGTCTAAACATCATAGAAACACTAAGAATCTTCCTAAATATGCATTGCAAATGAGATTTGAAAAACGACACACCCCTAAACTTTTTTGGATCATGAATCCTAAAAGTTTGGCGAAAGTGATGAAAAGATTATTTGCAATGCTCAATCAAACCAAAATACTCAAGAATCATCAACAATCCAAGGACAAATCCATCACCTAACAATCTAAACCAACAAACCACAGTCAAATCTCACAATTTAAATAACAATATCAAATAAACATCTCAAATGAGGAATGGAAAGCAAGTAAAGGGAGAAAGTGTTACCCATCCCCATGAAGTTAGTCCCGTAGTGTTCACTTCATGGAGGAGGGTAGCTCAAATGAGTGAAGTGGTTCTCTCTTATGTGCCATCTCATCATTGCTCGTTGTGCATCGAGCCTCTTCTCAATGTTTGTGTGGATCAACGACACATCCGTACGCATGGCATGATGATCATCCCTTATGAAATTCACATTCGTACGAAGGGTGGAGAAATTGGTCCTAAGAGCGGTGACGTCGGTCCTAAGAGCTTGAACCTCTTGTCCCTATGCATCAAAGCTCATCCCTCCATTTCCTTGTTCTCCGCCATGCTTATACTCTTCTTCTTCCTCCGCTTATGCTTCCTCTTGAACATGGGAGCTCGATTCTCCCATCGCCCTCTTTCTTAGTGGCTTATTGAATGTACTCTTGATGCTAAGGCAGTCGGGAGTATTAAGCTTCCAATTCTCTTCCTTCTTCCAAGTTAGTGACTCATATAAAATTAAAGGAAAAGGAAGGTCCCTTGTAGTATTACCTACAAAGCAAGGAGTTTTCTTTCTCATGATCATCAATTTTTCCTTCAACATGTAGGGAAAATCAATGAACCCAAACTCGACTCCTTCTTCACTCGGTACCCACCCCATACCTAGAGCAATGTGGGCAATCATCCCATCATACGCACAATTAATCTTCGAAGGTTGGGCATCGAGATTCTTACACAAGTAAGCCACAAAATTGGCTCTATTCGAATAAGCCATAGAGTATAGGATGTATTCATTATTCCCTTTTCTAGTCTTGCTCCAAAATTCTTGTTCTTGAATGAACCTCTCCCTTACGTAAAATCGGTGTCGTTCCACATTATCATTGCAACCAAACAAACGGTTGATCTCCTTTATTGACAAGCTATGCTCCTTGTTTTGGACTCGGAACTTGATACCAATAGGCACTCCATCTAACTCCTTTACCCTCAAAGTGCTCAGAAACTCAACGTTTAAGGAATTGTAGGAGTTGTGATTTACCTCAAGTAAGCCTCTCCATCCAATATTAGAGAACAACTCTTCCACATCATCTTCAAATTAGTTGAGTAGAGTCACGGTCTCTTTATGAAAGTACCTTGACGAGAAGAAATCTTGCTTGACTATCTTTTCAAAGGTTTTGAAGAACTTTACCTTGTCTCCAAAAGAAAGCCCACAGGAAGAAGGTTTGTATCCACACTTTTCTAAGCAATCCTCTTCAAGGGAAGGGTCATTTCATCCCTTGTTTCCCTAGAACTTGAAGCTTTGCCCTTTCCCTTTCCCTTTCTAGACATTTCCTACAATAAACCATTCAAAGAATTACAAGAGGAGAAACTATCAATTCAATTCAATATCACAACAATTCTTTGCATTAAGCAAGCTAAGGTTGAAACTAGTATCAAATAATCAAGGACTCTACTATTGACATGTTGACTATTCATGCTCAACTAATATACAATTAAACCTTACTTGAAAAGAATTAAGAAGTGAACTTATGAAAGTCACTCTACCCATTACATTTCTAAGACATAATCATCAACAATAAGCATGCATACATGAACCAATTTCAATTAATCAATAAAATTCCCAAAAATTCGTCACCATGCAAAGCCCTAAAATTCCAACCTTCAATTCATCACCAAAATCTCAAAATTGTCATGAAATTGGGTTCCCATTGGATTACCCATCAACAAATAAACCTAATTTCATCATCAATTGCACAATAAGAAGCATAGAATAAAAAATCTCCAATTTTGCTCAAGAACCCTATATTACATGGATTTTGTAATTCCCAGCAATTAAACCATAGAATCTCTACAAAAATACCAGAAATAGATAGAGGAGATTGAGAGAAACATACCTTTGGAAGGATTTGTGAAGAAAAATTGTAATTCTTGAGATATAAGAATTATGCTCTCCTTCATTCTCTTGGTTTTGTAGAGAGGATTGCAAGAAAATGAATGAGAAGTGTGTGTTTGTGTGTGAAATATTATTTATATGTGAGGTGTATAAGTGGGTCAACCTAGGAAAGTGTGAGTCAAAGTGTGGAAAAATTGACCAATATCTGGAATTTACACCTGGCGCGCGATCTCCCTACTGCAGGCGCGCGTTCGCGCGAATCTGGCTCGCGGTAGCAGTTTGCAACCACACGATCACAAAGCTGAAGGCGCGTGATCACACAACTATAGGCGCTCAATCAAGCCTTCTTTTTCCCAGCTTCGGGTTATGATCCAATTACACCCATTTCTTGCACTTTTTCTACACAACACAACTTAAAACTCATCAAATATCATCACAAATTATCATGCATCAATCCCATATCATTGCAAGTAAAAAATAAAGAACGAACATACCCCCCCAAACTTTTTCGAATCAAGGATCCTAAAAGTTTGGAAGAGTGATGAGCATAGATTTGCAAAGCATTCATATCTCAATTAAAACCACAATCTTCACAACAAAGTCAATAATCAATCCAACCAAGTATCATAAGCACTCCTCTAACTATTCTTGACTAAATCCCAAATCAAAATAAGAGAGAAACTACCTCAATTGATGAACGAGCTAGAAATGGCACCTTTGTTTCCAATCCTACAAGGCAAAATCACACAAACAAGCAAAAAAAAAAAAAACTAGCAACTAAACAAGGACTAAAGAAATCTAAAAATCAATAAGACGAAACAAAAAGATACAATTGGATGGGTTGCCTCCCATCTAGCGCTTGGATTTAACGTCCCCTAGCCGGACGCAACGAATCTCAAGTAGGGTCACTATCAACAAGTTCAGAATGACTTGCTTCACCCTTCCCCTTCCATAAGAAACTACTCCCATTCACAACTTTCTTCACTTTCTTTTGATCTCTTAAAGCAATCTTCATCCTCTTTTCAAAAGGTTCCTCAACAATAACTTCACTCTTGAGATCAAGAATGTTCACCTTTACCTCTTCATTCTTTACCATGTCAACTCGTATGAAATTTATGACATCTCCAACCATCTTTCTTAGGGAACTCTTGGAAGCATCATGGATCGAAAAAGTGGCTTTCTCACCATTCATTCCCAAAGTAACCTCTCCTCGCTTGATATTTATCATGGCATCAGAAGTAGCAAGAAAAGGTCTCCCAAGAATGAGAGGAATCTTATCTTCTTCCTCAACATTAAGCAAAATGAAGTCAACGGGATATACGAACTTTCCCACATGGACTACCACATTCTCTAACACTGCTCTTGGTCTCACCTTTGATCTATTGGCCAAGTGCAAATCAATCAAAGTTGGCTTCAAGTCAGGTAAGCGCAACCTTATAGCAATAGAGAGTGGAATCATGTTTACACTTGCACTAAGATCACACAAGGCTTTCATATTTTTATCCCCTTTGATGTAGCATGTCAAAGTAAAGCTCCCCGGATCCTTACGCTTTTGAGGTAAATATCTTCGTATCAAATCACTACTCTCTTGCGTAAGCTTAACCGTCTCCGGCTCATTGACTTTTCATTTTCTAGCCATCACATCCTTCAAAAACTTTGTATAATTTGACATTTGTTCAATAGCTTCATGAAAAGACATGTTAGCATACAACTTCATAAACACCTTAAGAAACTTCTTGAATCTATCATCTAGCTTGTCTCTCAAACCTTTTGAAATTTCCACCTTCTCCTTCTCATCCACTTTCCCTTCTTCCTCCTTGCTTACCACATCCCCTATCTTTCCTATCCCCTTACCTCTCTCATCTTTCTTCTCCATCCTAACTACTACCCCCATTTCTTTTTCACCCCCCTTCACAACACATTCAACCCCCTTACAACACATAGCGTTCGCAACCAATTCATCATGGAACCTCTCTATAGTACACCTTTTCACCACCTTACTACTAGATTCAACACAAGTAACAATAGCATTACTGTTGGGAAATCCCTTATGTTTTGATGCCATTAAAACCAGATGATCTTGGGAGGTCAGCTGATCAGCTGAGGTCAGATCAACTAAGGATGGTTAGCTTAGGTGAAGGTCAGCTGAGGTGCTAGATATTAGCTGATGTCAGGTCAGCTGATGTCAGATCAGCTGAGGTTAGATCAGATGAGGTCCAGGTCAGCTGATGTCAGACCAGCTGAGGTGCCAAAATTAGACGAGGACAAAATCAGCAGAGGAGCACCCAGATCAGCTGAGACACATTCAGGACAGCTATGACTCAACATACCAGCTAAGCCCTGAACATATCAGTCGAGGACCACCAACAACAGCTAAGGTCGTCTGAAGCTGTTGCATAGAAGATCTATTTACAGAAAGTCAATCATGTCAAGGGGACAAGATCACAGCAACATAATTTCCAGAATCATAGACAATCAATCAAGTCAAATTAGATTGAAGATCAAAGCCAAGATGGAAAGATATCAATCTAGAGATCAAGAATCAATCAAGCCAAGATGGAAAGATATCAACTTGGAGATCAAGAATCAATCAATCACTTTGATTGATTGATTACATATTTATAGGGATTTCAAATTCTAGTCAACTCTAACGGCTAGTATTTGACACCTATAAATATGAGTACCATAGAGAAGATTTATATAAGTTTTACACAAGATCAACTAGTAGAATCGCTACACAATTCTCTTTGTACTCAAACAACCCTACATATTTATTTATCATTTGTAAACACTTTGTAGAAGTCTAGAAGGTAGATGCAAGTGTGCACTAACAAGAGTTGTAAGAGAGTTTTCTCTTGAAAGTTGTAAGGAAGGAAGTTAGTAAGTGAGTAGATAGCCCCTCAAGTCCAATTTGGTTTGAGGAGAGTGGATGTAGGACAGTTGGTCCGAACCACTATAAATCTCGTGTCTTTTACTTGCTTTATTTTAATTGCTCCTACTTGCTGCACTAAATAAAAGGTATTCATTAAAAGGATTTAATTTAAAACGTTTCCGCACACAAAATCACTGCGCACTCAGCTGATTGTAAAGTCAGCTGTTTTCAAAATAAGAAGACTCAAAGTCTTCTTTAGGGACCAACAAGTGGTATCAGAGCTGTGTGTCCTAACGGCCACAGCTTGAGAAGCTTTAGGTGGTCACCAGGGCAGATCCAAAATCCTTTTGAAAAATCCTTGTGTGTTATTTTTCCTAACACATTTTGCAGGAATTATGCCTTACAACTTTAGTGTGAATTTTGAAGAAGAGATGAACAAGATTATTCAAGATTTTGAGGAATACATCTCCACTGCAGATTCACTATCATCAGAGGATTTTTGCCTCATGGCAGACACAGAAGAGGTAGAAGCTGAAACCCCCTCTGTTAGCTCATCTTGCTCTTCTACCAATTCTATGGAGTCTGAGATGCGAAAGCTGCTCTTAGATCTCCAATCCTCTCTAAGTGTATGTGCTAAACTAGAAGAGGAGAACTCAAGGCTAAAAGTTGAAGTCTCTCAGCTAACCCTCGAGAAAGGTCAGTCTGCTGATCTATCAGCTGAACCCACTTCCTCACAGACTCAAGAGTCAGAAGACTTAAGAGTCAAATGTGTGGAACAGGAACAGTTGGTAGCTACGCTGCTGGCTGAAAATCTAGGGTTGGAAGAGGAACACAAGCTATTAAAGGCTAAGTTCGATGAACTTTTCAAATAACATACACAGACCAAAGAAAAAGAGGATCAACTCAAGTTGAAATTGGATCAGCTGACCAATGCACATAATGCAATGACATCTATAGCTGCTTCCTCTCAATAAGAGCATGACAAAAGAGGTGTTGGCTTCCCTAAGTCCTCTAAAGGGAAGAAAAAGACACAGGCTCAAGGAGCTGATAATAAGGAAAAAGGGAAAAATAAGATGAGGAGGGATCAGCCTGGACCATACCAGAAGGGCAAGTCCAAGCAGAACCCTTCTCCACCCTCGGTTACATTTAAAGTACCACCCAAACCTGCACAATCAGCTAAGGCTGTTGTCTATGAGTCATTCAAAGGCTCTAGCAGGACGTACCCTTATAATCAGATCACAAGACCTGGTGTTCTATGACATCCTCCTAAGAGAAACCCTCTGAAGGAGATTGTCTTTGTTGATAAATATGGGAGATGGATAAGGTCTCCTAAGCCTCATAAGAATGACCTATTCCTATGGATACCTAAAGAACTGCCTCCTGACCCTCCAGGACCCAGTAGGGTACCTATTGCCTGATTTTATTTTCAGGTACACACCAGCTCAAGAGATTGGACAAAAAGCTTATATCAGATGAGGAGATGATCAAATCAGATTAGCTGAGTGTGATGAACAGGTCCAAATGCAAACATCTACCCAACTAAGGGGGAAGGCCTACACTTAGGTGGAAAATCAGCTGAGATTTGTGTAAGGGGGAACATCAGGTGATTGGAGAAATATCAATCTTCCTTGGGTTTTAATATCATCAAAAAGGGGGAAATTGTTGGGAAATCCCTTATGTTTTGATGCCATTAAAACCAGATGATCTTGGGAGGTCAGCTGATCAGCTGAGGTCAGATCAGCTAAGGATGGTCAGCTTAGGTGAAGGTCAGCTAAGGTGCTAGATATCAGCTGATGTCAGGTCAGCTGATGTCAGATCAGCTGAGGTTAGATTAGCTGAGGTCCAGGTCAGCTGATGTCAGACCAGTTGAGGTGCCGAAATTAGACGAGGACAAAATCAGCAGAGGAGCACCCAGATCAGCTGAGACACGTTCAGGACAGCTATGACTCAACATACCAGCTGAGCCCTGAACATATCAGATGAGGACCACCAACAGCAGCTGAGGTCATCTGAAGCTGTTGCATAGAAGATCTATTTACAGAAAGTCAATCATGTCAAGGGGACAAGATCACGGCAACATGATTTCCAGAATCATAGGCAATCAATCAAGTCAAATTAGATTGAAGATCAAAGCCAAGATGGAAAGATATCAATCTAGAGATCAAGAATCAATCAAGCCAAGATGGAAAGATATCAACTTGGAGATCAAGAATCAATCAATCACTTTGATTGATTGATTACATATTTATAGGGATTTCAAATTCTAGTCAACTCTAACGGCTAGTATTTGACACCTATAAATATGAGTACCATAGAGAAGATTTATATAAGTTTTACACAAGATCAACTAGTAGAATCGCTACACAATTCTCTTTGTACTCACACAACCCTACATATTTATTTATCATTTGTAAAGACTTTGTAGAAGTCTAGAAGTTAGATGCAAGTGTGCACTAATAAGAGTTGTAAGAGAGTTTTCTCTTGAAAGTTGTAAGGAAAGAAAGTTAGTAAGTGAGTAGATAGCCCCTCAAGTCCAATTTGGTTTGAGGAGAGTGGATGTAGGACAGTTGGTCCGAACCACTATAAATCTCGTGTCTTTTACTTGCTTTATTTTAATTGCTCCTACTTGCTGCACTAAATAAAAGGTTTTCATTAAAAGGATTTAATTTAAAACGTTTCCGCACAAAAAATCACTGCACACTCAGCTGATTGTAAAGTCAGCTGTTTTCAAAACAAGAAGACTCAAAGTCTTCTTTAGGGACCAACAATTACAATGCTCTCTAGGATTAGACTTGGTGGTTGAAAGAAATTTATCTTTGTTCACGTGAGGACTCAAGGAAGTAGCAAGTTGGCCCATTTGAAATTTGAGATTCTTTATTTGATTCCCTTGTGATTTGTAGAGATCATCAAACTTCCTATTCATTTCTTCAAGCTTCCTAGTAGTCTCAAACCTCATTTCTTCTATTTGCTTCAAGATGAGTGCCAAGGTCTCGTCCGTATTTGCCTTCCCTTCATTATTGGGTGGCTTGGAACCCGGATCAATACCCGGAGGTAGTTGGATTACTCCTTCAGGAATAGAGTATGAGAAATTCTCATACCTCTTGAAGTTTGGGTTGTATGGAGCATTGCTTTGGTTGGGTTGATACGGAGCTCCTTGTTGGCCTTGATATCTCGGTTGAAAAGAAGGAGCAACATAAGGTCTTGGATTGTTAGGATAGGAGTTGTTGTATTGTGACCTACCCATGTAACTTACTTCCTCTTGATTATGTGGCACGGGTGAAGGAACACTCTCTACTACATTCACTTGCATAGGCATAGGAGCTTGAGCTTGGTTACCATACATCATCAACATCACATTCTTCATGTTCTCTTCTAGCAATGAGACTCTATCCCCAGTTCCTACGCTTGCTTGACTTTGAAAGGAATTATTTGCGGCTATATTCTCGATGATATCGTTCACTTAACGCACCGTCCTCTTCTATACGGATCCACCCGCACAAGAGTTCAAGTAATTTTTGTCCATCTCGTTATGCCCCATGGTAAAGGTCAAGAGGATGTCTTCTTCGTTGAATCCGTGTTGAGGACAAGCAAATAACAAGCCTTGGTATCTTTCCCATGCATCCGAGATAGTCTCTCTTGATGTTTGGCGGAAATTCTTAATAGCATCTCTTGCTTTGAGCATCTTCGACGGAGGATAAAATTTCTTTAAGAATTGTGAGCTCAATTCTTCCCAATTGGAAGCCTTAGGAGTCATGGATTGGATCCATGTCTTTACTTGCCCTTTCAAGGTGAAAGTGAAGAATCGGAGCCTCTTCTCGTTATCCGTCATGCTTTGATACTTGACCGTATCACAAATTTCCATGAAGTTGCTAAGATGGGCATTCAGATCTTCTTTCTCCTCAGTTCTGTCAAATTGTGATTCCTTGAGCATCCTTAAGAGATTCGGGCTGATCTCAAAATGATCAGCATCAATCGGCGGCCTTTCAATACCATCATAGTATTCACGAACTCTTGGCTCAAAATAGTCCCTCAAGAGTGGTTCGTTGTTAGGGTTATGGTCCATGTGTGGTGCAATTTGTGGTCTATAATGTGGAGGTTATGGTTATGGATATGGGAAATAAGGATAGTTTTGTGGTGGTGGTGGTGGGTAGTAAGGTTGGTTTAAAGGATAGTTTGGGTATGGATGGTGGTAAGGATGATTTTGTGGTGGGTAAGGTGGATAAGGTAGGTTGGGATTAGGTAGGTTAAGATGAGGTTGAGGAACATCTCTTTGATCCAAGTGTTCTTCTCCTTGATGCACTTGTGGTCTCACTTGTCCCTCGTTTCCTTCCTCTCTAGCTTCATTTTCTTGATTATCCATAATAGCTTGATCAAGTCTAGCTTGTATTCTTTGTCTCCTCAAACTAGCTTCAATGTTTAAGTCAAGAGGTACTAGACTTCCCCCTTGGCTTCTCGTTCGCATGTACCTACAAGAGGCAACAATTAATCACAATATCTAACAAAAACTACAGCACAAGCTTAACAAAGTGACCTGTTTCGCTGGCAACGGCGCCAAAAGCTTGTTTGCCAAAATTGTGTACTCTCACGCAAGTGTACGTGGATGTTATATATGTGGCAAGTTAACCAAGAAATAAAATATATTGAATTCAGGGAAACAGTGCGATGTAGAACAAGTAATGTCGTTTACACAAGTAATAGCTAGGAAAATAAGAAAAGGTCTTGAATTCTATCTAGTTTTCAATGTAAGAAATAGTAAAAATCTAACTATCACCTTTTGGAAGATGAGAAAGTATGTGTGAGAAGTGCATTAGTGTAATCCCATTGTGGTTCATCTAGTGCCTATCAATCCTTGCAGGCAAGATCCCTTGATTGTTTAACCGAGCCTAAGAGGCCTATTAAGTGTCTAGATATCTCTACAACTCCTAATACTACATTTGAGAGGTCTTAGCTTTAAGCAATTCTCATTGTCATAAAAGAAATTAAGCAAACACTTGGTGGGCACAAAATTAAATTAAGAGATTCTATGAATTAACTCAATTCTCATTTGTTGCTAACTCATATAGGCTCATATAATCCAATTGAACATACCAAACATTCAAACAATTTATCAAATTAGAGAATTAATCAATCATGATCACTAAGCATGCATGGGATTAATAGAACACTAAACTACACCATAGTGATCATACACCAATGCAACAAGAAATTAGCCCATGACTAATTGGGAGAACAAATCAATAATTAAGCAACATCATGATTAACACTAAATGGAATGAAAATTACAAGAGTCTTACCAATTATAATAGAATTGAAATACTATCCTTCTACCTTGGAATGCAAACTCTTAATTCGGAACTCCAAATGCAAAAAACGAACCGTAGAAATATAGCTAAGATCACGAATAAGCTAATGGAGTAAACAGATCGACGATCCAAAGGATGGATTACAAGAAATTGTAGAGAGAAGTATGAGAATTAGTATAAACCCACTAAATAACTATCTAATCTCTCTCTAAAACTTCCCTAATGAAATGATATGATCAAAAGTCCCTCCAAAATCTGATACTTGGAGTATTTATAGTGTCCACAACGTTTAGACCCTTTTACCCTTTGTAACTGATTAGGGTCATAATTGCATGTTTTTGTAATCATTTCTATATGGTTTTGATATTCTTATGATCATATTTGACCCTAATATGGTATAAATTGTGCTACTAACCCTTTTTGGCTAGAAAGTTGTGATTATAGGTGAAAACGAGCAAAACGAGGAAGAGACGAGCTAGTTCGTAAAAGTTCATAAAATGTGAGTTGATCCAATGAAGACTAATGTGACACCATGTCGAAGATTTCGAAGAGAGGGTCGTAATGAAAAAAGAATCGAGTCAATCGGAGCTCTAGAACTCAAGATATGAAGAAAAGGAGAAGTCTAGGATCGATCGCACAAGTCGAAGCCGGGTTCGAGCGATCACAGGCCAGACTCGTGCGACCATGGGCCACGTTCGTGCACCAAACTTCTGGTTTGGGCGATGATGAGCCGCACGAACACTCACACGAGCTTGGTTCGTGCGGTCACCTGCTGGAGATCGTGCGATGGCTCGGTTGTTCCATTTTCGAAGGGCAGTTTCATCTTTTCGCGCGTTTAATGAGGGGCATATTGGACCAAGCATTGTGGGCACTATAAATACTCTTAAGATCAGATTCTCAAAGGAGCCAAGTTATAATCCAAGACACATTTCTTAGATTAGAGAGAGAGTGAGGTAGTTACTTGGAGGTTTCTTAATAGTTCTTCTCACAAATTCTTAGATAACTTTTGATCTACCGTAGTGATCGTCGATCCGTTTATTCCTGCATGCTCGTCTGGTTGTAGGCTACATTCTCACCGATCGAATTTCAATTTCATTGTCGGATTTCAATTTAGCATTTTAGAGGTAAATAATATCTTTCCAATTGTCATTGTAATAGGTAAATTTCTTTACATTTCTTTCTTAATGATGAATGTTCCTAGCATAATTGTTCTTAAGTTTACTCAATTAGCCATGAGCTAATTTCTTTATGTCTTAGTGTATGATGCCTATGGAGTAGTGAAGTGATATGTTGATCTTTTGAATGATTTGAATTGTTGTATGATCAATTCTCTAATTGGAAGGTTTGTATGAATGCTTGCATGTGTAGATGATAAGAGGGCCATTAGGGAGTTAGTCTCTTGCGAAAGTAGAGCTTATTTCCTAAATTCTCTTGTATTAAGGCCAATGCATATCAAGTGTTTGATGAAATTCCTAAGATAGTGAGAATTATCTTTAGTGAATTAGATGAACAATTAGAGACTTTAATATGTATTAGGGAAACCTTTTTGCATGTTAGAGAGGCTTGTCCATTGATTATACACAATCTCATTGAATGATAAAGTGATACTTCACTCACGAAACATAGGATAGTACACTAGCACATTCCCTCACATTTGCTCACTTTGCGAACACAAGGTGATAGGTAGTTTGCTCTTTTGACAAATTAGTAGACGATAGATACCCTTGCCTTTTATTGCTTTGTTAGCTAGCCAATCGAAACAACGAATTATCATTCAAATCCTCGTCTCCTTTGGGTTCGATATATTAAAACTTGGTCAAGCTTACCACACTAATCACGAACACGTACACTTGCGTGAGGACTCATTTACACCGAACAGTAACGCCCAACATAAATAGATTCAAGTTATAGTTTATAAGTCGTCATTTGAGGTTTTAAAGTAAGTTGCGTGTAGGATTAAATATTATGCTTTAGTTCTTTAAGTTTTTCACGAGCCTTAAGTATTAATTTTAGGACCTTAAGTATTGTTTGCTAGGTTTTAAGGTATTATAATATTAGACTTTACTTAAGGGATTAAATTAGATTTTATTTCTTGCTTAGTATTAGTTGATCCTATTAGTACTAATGGACTCCTAGTTTGGACTTTAATTTCGAGATTTATAGGTATTAATTTATTAAGAGTATTATTTCATTAAGAATATTATATTCATTAAGGGTATAGTAGTAATTGAGAAATTAATTTTAGGGATTTGACCATTGAGGATTTGACCCAGAAAAGGATTAAGATAATGCTTGGGATTGTACTAAGTAAATTTTGAAAATAAGGATTTTAAAATAGGAGGTGATTTCGAATTTTAGTACCAATAATTAGAGATAGTAATACCTTTATTATTTATGGAAAGTAGTCATACTTTCTTATGCAAGAAAATACATACTTGGGAATTAAGTATCAAGAGAATAAGAGATAGTAAGGATTTATTATTTTTGGAAATAAGATTTCAAGTTTGGTACAAGAGATTCCTCAAGATATTGGGCCAATTTTCTTTCCTTCTTTCCCCAATTTTCGGCCAGCCCATGTAAGAAATCCTACATCAATTTTAGCCCTTATAAATAGATGATCAAGGATCACTCCATAACCTTTACAACACAAAAATTCGTCCAGCCCTATAGCCACCCAAGTTTCGGCAGCCACACTTAGACGAGGAGGAGTAGGATTTCGAGCACAAGGATTTAGCAAGCCAACGTACACACATCTCTATTTTCTCAAGACAAACAAAGGTGGGGATTTAAATGGTGAAAAGTGGTATTTTATGGTTCGATTTTTAAATGTTTAGTTGATGTGTTTATGTGTTTATATGCTAAAAAGGGATACTCTTGTATTATAAAAAAGGGATGCTTTTATAGTATCAAAAAAGGATGCTTTTATAGTATCAAAAAGGGATGCTCTTATGTAGTATCAAAAGGGATATGAAAGTCGTATCATATGTTAAGAAAAAGGGGTATGTTTACATGTTTTCATGTCCTTTATATTTAGATTTCGAACTAACTTCTCCATTGAGTGATTATTTTATAATTACTCACCCCTTTCACCGAATAAATATTTTCAGATTATCTTGGGCAAGGCGGGGGAGGGTGGATGTGATGCGAGAAAAGAGAAGATAAAGGACAAAGTTTTATTAATTCAAGTAGGATTTATTCTATTTGCAAATTTAGTAGAAAAACAAATCGGTACTTATTATGGATTTTTATGAGGTATTTATATTAATTAGGTTATGTGTTAAATTGCATGAATATTAGGATTAAGTTGATGAAATATTTTTTTATTAAGATTATAGGCTGCTGGACGATTTTATTTGAGCATGAATATGTATTGATTTTATGTGATTAATTGTCCTAAAGAATTAGTTATAGTCCTTAATTTAACATATTTAATAAGTAGAAAGTTTCAACTATATTAAATTCGAAAATTTAGTAGATTAATTGCCACAGGTTATTGTGCATGTTGGCCAAATTTTTTGAGTTTATTCTTAGTAGAAGTTTAGGATTCATTTTTGGTCCATTATCTTTTTATGACGTGATTTTCGTCGAAAAGTAAGTGAATTTGCGTGGCAAGTCCTAAAAACATGTATCGTATGATTTATTTAAAATATTTAGAGGTCATAGATGGCATGGAAAGATAAGAGTGTTAGAGAAATAGGATTTTGTATTAATTAGTGGACTATTTTCGTATACCCCCAGATTTGATGAACACACCATTGGACTATTTTCGAAAGTGTTACCCTAGCTGCTGTCCACGAAATTTCTATGCATTATTACGTGATTTAACTGATGTCCTATATGTTGCATGATAGTAGAATAAGTTAGATTCACATGTGAACTACATTAATTATATTTGAGGTGATGTTTCTTGATTTCTATGATTGTATTGAATGGGCTATGTATTTCATGATTAGGATCCAACCCTTTTTATTTCAAAATATATTACTCTGATTTTAGTCCTGAAGGTTTTTAATTTAAAAGAAAAATGTATAGTAAGCATGTTAGTCGCACTCTAAAGGATGTTTTTCAAATTTTTGCACATGAGTTAGTCTTCCGCTGTACATAGAAATTTGGGACATGACACCCTTCATTAAACACTCGAAAAGACGACTTTGCCCTTATAATGCTGAAAAATCGAACAAACGCGCGATCATCTAACTGGAGGTGCGCGATCGAGCATGTGTAGTTAAGTGATCGCACGGCACAAATCTGCGGTAGCAGTTTGGAAACACGCGAGCAGCCTTCTGGAGGCACGTGGTCAACCATCTTTGTGACGTTCGATTTTCGACTTTTTTGTTTTTGATCCCATGTCTCATCCAAGCTTCCTAGGGTCTTCATTTGAGTATTTTGAACTTCCCCATGGGCTCGGATCACGTCACCTCATCCTCTATAGTCGTGAATTCCTCGTTTTTGCTCGTTTTCACCTATATAACACAATTTCTTGCCAACAAGAAGTCAATAGCACAAAGTATAGCATATTAGCGTCAATAATGAACATAAACCAATCAATATTACACCAAAATGGATGCAAAATAATGCAATTATGACCCTAATCATACATACTCACTAGTTACAAGGATTACTTCCATTCAAGTACTCGTTGCGATTGCTGCTTTTCACAATCTTGAGATACACCAAATGGATGTAAAGACAACATTTCTCAATGGTGAGATAGATGCTGAAATTTACATGGATCAACAAGAAGGATTTATTGCACCTGGGAACAAGAAAAAAGTATGTAAACTCATTCGGTCACTATATATGGACTTAAACAAGCTCCTAAACAGTGGCATTTAAAATTTGAAAACACCATGTTATCAAATGGGTTTCGTATCAATGAATGTAATAAATGTGTGTACATAAGCAATGCACAAAATGGTTTTGTTATTGTTTGTTTATATGTTGATGACATGCTCATCATGGGTAACAATCATAACCTCATTATTAGTACGAAAAACATGTTGAAAAGAAAATTTGACATGAAGGATATGAGTTTAGCAGATGTAATTCTAGGAAGTAAACTAGAAAGAACATCAGATGGAATTTGTTTAGCACAATCTCATTTTGCGGAGAAAGTGTTGAAAAAATTTAATGTATTCAATGATCCACTGACTAGAACACCTCTAGAACCGAATGTTTATTTGAAGAAAAATAGAGGAGAACCAGTGGCTCAGTTAGAATATGCAAAGAATTATTGGAAGCATAATGTACATTACGAATTATACTCGTCCTGATCTTACATGCTCAGGAAATAAATTTAGCAGGTTTACAAGTAATCCAAGCCACGAACATTGGAAAGCACTCAAAAGGGTTTTGAGATACTTAATGTTTACCCTTGATTATGGGCTTTACTATACAAGGCATCCTGCTGTACTTGAAGGTTACAATGATGCAAATTGGATATCTGACTCCAAGGACTCTTTTTCCACAAGCGGATATGTGTTCTCTATTAGAGAAGGAGTGGTTTTTTGGAAGTCCACTAAACAAACGTGCATAGCCCGTTCCACAATGGAATTAGTGTTCATTGCTTTGGGCCTGGCGGGTGAAGAGGCTGAATAGCTTCATAATTTTTTGGAGGATTTTCCTTGTTGGAATACACTAGTGCCATCAATAATGATACATTGTGACTGTCAAGCTACCATTGGTAGAGCTTCGAAAAGTATGTATAATGGAAAATCAAGACATATACATCCTCGACACAATACCGTTAGACACTTGATCTCGACCGGAGTAATAACCACTGACTATATACGGTCAAAGGACATATTTGCAGATCCGATCACAAAAGGAATAAGTTGGGATCAAATGAATAGCTTGATAGAAGGAATGAGTCTAAAATCCATAAGTTTAAACTGAAATAGTGGTAACCCAACCTTGATGAATGGAGATCCCAAGAACTTAGTTCAATGGGAAAATTAAACTGTTGATGTTGGTGATAAAACACTTGAAAATAATGACCATTCCCAACAACCTGATGTCAAGTGTTCTAAACCCCGTGAGATGTGGTGCAAGCTAAGTTTTTAAACTTTTAATGATTCCTAACTCTAATAGAGACTGAGTATAATGGGATACTCGAAATGAGATCACCTATATAAATGAGAAGTGAGGGCCGCTTCGACCAAACATTTATGAAAACAAAGGATGTCCATGACCAAAACGGATAAACATATGAGAACGAATTAGAGTCGGGGATTCATTGTGTCTGCATTATTGTCTAGACATACACGATGGAGGATTAGTTCAAGGCATTGCGTCCACTAAGCCACCAGTATGTTCGATAGTGTCTGACTATGGAAAGTTCAAAGTCACAAACTACTTTTCAAATGCTTTGGAGCTTCATTGAGTTGAGAGATAATTCTGCATCTGTTTAGACTCATTTCTCACTCATGTGGGGGATTGTTGGAAATTAGTTTGAAACTGTTATAAAATATATGGAATATATTGTGGGCATAATAATATTTAAGTCCATTCGGCCTTTGGCCTATGGGCTTTAGGGTTAGATTAGGGATACATTACTAAATATTGTTGTATTCTTATCATTGTACACACAGAACTTATTCGCAGTATTATTCAAAAATCTCCTGGCTTGGTCGCCCCTAGACGTAGTCACTTGTGATGAAATGGGTCAACAAACCTTGTGTCGTTTATTGCTTTTACTTTTACTCAAATTATAACAGAAACATCATGTTTGACAAAAATTTTAAGAGATTAAATAATTCTATTTTGGAAATTAAACATATCTACAATTATTGAGACTGGTAACCGACCTAAAGCAATTTGATTATAATTCAATTCATGACGATCATAGGCAGAAAGTTCATAATATATTTGTTCTACTCACAGAGTAGATAATGTTGGTATATTAAAAATCTCAAAACCGATTCGGTGAGTGAGAAATTGTTCAATGAAAATGGAGTGGGAAAATTTGATAATGGGAGTTGGAACTGTTATAAAATATATATGTAATGTGGACATTAATAATTCAATAAGTCCATTGGGCCTTTGGCCTAATGGGCTTTAGGTTAGCTAGGGTTATATCCCTATATATACATGTATTTCCTGATGTAAATGTACAATTATATTCTACAATATTATCATTATATCTCCTTGCTTGGTCGCCCCCAGATGTAGTCCTTATGACGAACTGGGTTACCAATTCTCGTGTCCATATTACTGTTTATCATTTTTTTATTAATTTCCAACACGTTATCAGCACGAGTGCCCTGACCAACTGATTAAAGGACTTAATAGGAATGAATTCGAGATCAACAAGAACGGATTCAGGACTCAACAGGAACACCAGGAATGAATTCAGGACTCAACCGAATCAATCAAATTTTTGGATTTAAGCGATCATTTGTGAGTTTTTCTAATTATTTTAATTTTATGTTATATATTTATGATGATCTGATAAATATATTATGTTTGTCTGTTTACAACTTGTTAAATATTATACGTAATTAAATATATATCTTGGTACCTGCTGCTTTTTCAAAACCGTGGAATTCATGTTTTGTTTGATATCCGTTCATATATATTTTATGGTATGTTACTTTATGATCACTTTTTATTTATATGCTTCGTTTATATCTGTACGGTATTATATGTATGATTATTTGACCCGCATACCGTATGCTTATTAACAAAATCCAGAATTAATTTACATTTCCAATTCGTAAACATCAACTTCCAGATTGAGTATGTGTATTATGCTCATAACTTGTTAAATTGCAAGATTGAGTATGTGTATTATGCTTTTTTGGTTTTGAGTACGTGTATTATGTTTTTTTGGTTTTGTACTTTTTTTCTTTGTTATTGTTCTATGCGAACAAAATCCAGATACCAAATTGATCATCAATTTGAATCAAAACTATTAATCTCGAAAGGAAATTCTTCTGTAAATCAGAATCAACCATTTTCTGTAAACCCATATACCATATCTATATTCTTATTCATCACAACCCAGAAATGATATTCCATTTCATTTTCCTCTGATAATCTGATTAGAGTCATAATTGCATCATTTTTGCATCCATTTTAGCATGATTTTGATTGGTTTATGTTCATTATTGACCCTATTATGCTATACATTTTGCTATTAACCTCTTTTGGCAAGGAAAGTGTGTTTTATAGGTGAAATCGAGAAAAAACGAGGAAATCGTGATTAGAGAGGATGAGATGATGTGATCCAAGCACATGAGGAAGCTTCAATGACTCAAATGAAGACCCTAGAATGCTTGGACAAGCCATGGGATCGAAAATGAAAAAGTCAAAATTGGACGTCATGGAAAAAGCCCTGATCGAGCGGCAGTAATAAGGTGATCGGCCGCCTCCAGAAGGGTGATCGAGCGATATCAGTCTGCTACCATGTTTCCTGCTCGAGCGCCTGTGTGATTTTCCACAAACTTAAGGGGAACTTCGTCTTTTCGCGCGTTTATTGAGAGGCAAATTGGTCTAAGCATTGTGGGCACTATAAATACCTCAAGGATCAGATTTCCAAGGATCACCAATTAGTTTTAGATTCATTAGATAGTTTTAGAGAAAGATTAGGTGGTTACTTAGTGGGTTATCATTAATTTTCATACTTCTCTCTACAAATTCTTGTAATCCAACCATTAGACCATTGATCCGTTTATTCCATTAGATTAGTCTTGTCATTAGTTATATTTCTACTGTTCATTTTTCATTTGGAGTTTCGAATTAGAAGATAGCATTTGGAGGTTTGTAGATTATATTTCCATTTCACCTACATTTGGTAAGTTTCCATTTAATTCTCTTGTTTTAGTGCTTATGATGATAGTTAGTTTCGTAATTTTTGATTTGCATTCCCAATTAGCCACGGGCTAATTTCTTGTTGCATTGGTGTATGAATACTATGTTGTAGTTTAGTGTTCTATTAATCCCATGCATGTTTAAGTGACTTGATTGATTAATTCTCTAATTTGATGATTTGTTTTAATGCTTGGTGTTATCAATTGGATGTTTTGAGCCTATATGAGTTAGCAACACATGAGAATTGAGTAAATTCATGGATGTTCTTAATTGAATGTTGTGCCCACCAAGTGTTTGTAATAATGCTTTTATGTCAATGAGAAATGCTTTGAAGCTAAGACCTCTCAAATGGAGTATTGAGTTTCGTATAGGCACTTAATAGGGCTCTAAGGCTTGTTTAAGAAATTAAGGGATCTTGCATGCTAGGATTGATAGGATACTAGATGAACCATAGTAGGATTACTCCAATTCACACACATCTCACCCTTTCTCATCTTTCTAAACGGTGATAGTTAGAATTTACTTTGCTTTGTCAAGTGTAGATAGAATTCAAGACAATTTCTTGTTTTCACTAGCTATTAAAATTTGTAAACAACCAATACTTGCTTGATATCGCATCGTTTCCCTGTGTTCAATATTTTTATTACTTGGTCAACTTGCCGAATATACAACGTCCACGTACACTTGCATGAATCATACACGATATTGGAAAA